>VUYV01000076.1:4070908-4133891 GCA_008711295.1 Anarhynchus alexandrinus | reverse complement strand
CCACTGCAGGGAGTCTAGATCAGGAAAGACGCAGGTGGATGATGATTCCACACCAGCAGAGTTGCTTTGCAAAACAGCAGTATATATGTGCGCGTTAGGTAGCGATCAGTCAAATCGCATTGTACCTGAATGCTTGAAAGGCATAAGAACCATGTGTAAAACCGCATTCGGGGTACCCCAATTTGACTGGGACACTTTGTGCGCGTGAATAGAGAATCACTCTTGTAATCCTATACTTTGTGTCCTGGCCTCTCTAGTCAGACGGCATGGGCCAGTTGCAGAATCTTCATGAAAATACCCCTCTCCCCGGTCTGAAAGTTATCCTCCAAGACCGAGAATTGCCCCCAGGGCTGGCCCAGAAGCCGCTATACTGCCTTTATCGCGCTGTCCTCCCAGGCAATGATCGCTCAGGAAGGACTCTCACTGAAACCATAACTCGAATCGGACTGCCTCAAGACTATGAGAGCGGTGCGCCATCCTCTCCTGTGCAAGACGCTCCCCCTTCCGACCCCAGTCATACTTCAGGAGTACGGTTTACAGACAGAAACGCCCACTTGAAAAATGGTGTTTGGTTTGGGAAATCCACAGCCATTTCTGCAGACAGGAATGCAGAGTGAACTGAGGAAATAAAAGGTTCCCCGCAACGAGCCGAGTCCCTGACCACCAGCCGTGCCTTTGAAGCTGGAGCCAGCACAGCTTTTACTGACTCCCATGCTGTATGGGCTGGAGCCACGCAGCGCCTTGGCCCTGGGCAAGAGCTGCTGCGCTCCCTTCAGAGAAGCTGCAGGCAGGGATCCATCTCCGCCTCTTCTTTGCCTGGGAGAATCACAACAACAGCAGCGGCCTCGAGCCTGACCTGGTATTTGGGCCCTGCGCTGCTGCCATGCCTGTACTTATGAAAAGGCAAAGAAAAATTGCCCCCGGTATGAAAAATATGACCCCTGGTAATATGGTTGGCAGAACAAACACCATTTTATCAGACAAACGGCCATGCTCTGTGACCGAGCTGGTCACGTATCAGTCCCCTTTCTCCTCCTCATCAGGCCCTGGAGGTCCTGTGCACCAGGCAGACTTCTTCTCCCCCTCCCCATAAGCCTGAAGGTTCACGGGCGCCAGGAGACTTCTTCCCTCCTGATGGGCCTTGAAGGTCCCAGGCACACGAACAACCGGCTTGTCATCACCCCGTCTCAGAGCAGGAAAGCGCAGCAGCACACAGAGCACCCTCTAGAAAATCAAGCAGCACTTTTCCCCTCTTCTCCTCCATTTATGGCCTATTTGATGGAAGAAATGACAAATGGCAACGTTCCCTCTTGCAGGGAAGAGGTTTTCTACCTTGGTACCACACATAAAATTGTACAGGAATGGTGTGAACCTCACAGTCACCTGGGTCTTCCACCTGCCCTACAGACCACAAACTAACTGCACTTAATTAACAACACTTTAATAATGGGAAGTACCCACCAAACCGTATGCGGAATGCGCTCATTTTCCTGCTCTCTCCAACCCACAAACCTTTAAACCCCCCACTGGCAGGCCGCGGTAGTTCTCACAGTGACACGAGAAAAGGGCACATGGAAACCAAGAGCCCAGAGAGGCGGTGGAGTCTCCTTCACTGGAGACATAAAAAACACGCCTGGATGCGGTCCTTCTCTAGGTGAACCTGCTTTAGGAGGGCGGTTGGACTAGATATCTCCGGAGGTCCCTTCCAACCCAGTTTGTGATTCTGTGATTTTGCGAAACACCCTTCCAAATGAGGAATCCCTGTATCTATCAGTGAGCCCCAGGCACCCAAGCAACCAGGTTGTGATGACCTCGTCAAAGAGAATTAACAGGAGGACAAACAGGAGGAGGAGAAAAGGAAGGAAGACCAACAGAATGAACTGGTAGACGGTAGGAGCAGGAAGGGGATGAAGAAGATGAGGAACACAGCAAGGGAATGAGAACAAGGAAGAAGAAGAGAGAGAAAAGGAGGAAGAGGAAGAACGTAAGGATGAGCAAGAGGAGGAGAAAGAAGAGGTTGAGGAGGAACACAGGACTAGGAGTAGGAGGAAAAGTAGGAAGAGAAGAAGTGTGAGCAGGAGGAGGAACAGAAGACAGAGGAAGAAGATACAGAACAGCAGGAGGACAAACATGAAAAAGAGAAAAAAGAGGAAGAAGAGTGGGATGAGGAGGAGGAGGAAGAGGGGCAGGAGGAGGAGAAGGAGGAAGGAAAAAGAGGGGTAGAATGAAGAGGAATAGGAATATGAGGAGGAGGAAGATGAAGAGAAGGAAGAGGAGGATGTCATACAGGATGAAGAGGAACAGAACAAAGAGGAGGTGGTGGAGGAGGCGCGGGAGAAAGAGGAGAAGAAGGAGGAGGACAACCAAGAAGAGGATGAGCGAGAAGGTGTACGGGAGAATAAGGATGACTAACAGGAGAAGGAGGATGAAGTGGTGGAGGAGGAGTGAGAGGAAGGGGGAGGAAGAGGAGGGGGATAAGGTCGAGCACGGCAATGACAAACAGGAGGACAGACAGAAGGAGGAGAAGAAGGGTAAAAGGACCGCAACAAAGAGGAGTAGGAACAGAAGGTGGAGGAAGATGATCAGGAGGAGGAAGAGGGGGAGCAGAGGAAGAGGTAGTGCAAGGTCAATGTTCCAAGGCACACGTACAGCAATGTACAATGAGAAATTACAAATAAACATAGTTGGTAACAAGTCCCCACGGTCACCTTTTTTTCCTTTTTCCCTTCCAGGTGATGCTGGTCAAGGCCCAGGCACCTGCAGCCATTCGCTGTACACAACTCCCCTCATGCCGGGTATCTGATACGCTTTGAATAAAACAACACAGCCCCAGAGATTCTGTCTGTTCACCTGGAGCTGGGAGGGAAGCTCTGTCTATGGGTGAGGATGATCTGCTTTATCCCTTTCCTTTTGATACTTCAGCAAGAGCACTGCAAGATTCGGAGAAGACGACAGCACGGAAATCAAAGGATAAGCGACCAAGAAGGCTCCAACCACACATTTCCACCTGATTGCCTTCAACAAAGCAGCGCCTCAGGAGGCCGGGTACTCAGGTAACAACTGGTCCTACTACTAAAGACTGAAGCAAAGAAGGTACCTCAGCCTTTTCCTTATCCTTGGTCACTATGTTTCACCCGCATCCAATAAAGGATGGAGATTCTCCTTAGCTTGCCTTTTCTTGCTAATGTATTTATACAAAACTTTTTATTGTCTGTAACAGCAGAAAGCCAAATTAAGTTCTAGTGAGGGTCCCTGCCAGGCTTAGCAGGGCTGGGGCCAGCGAGCACACCCTGTGGGATGCCAGGATCTCATTTCCGCAGCAGAGCAGCAGTGGGGGTCCTGCAGCCACCCTGCAGCCTCTCCGCTCTGCCTGTTTGGGTCTGTACCAGCTGCAGGCTCAGCTCTGCCTGGAGAGGTGCAGGAGCAGGAGAAGGTGCCTGCAGCCCTTTCCCTCTTGGATGGTCCCATGTCTCCCCCGATGGCCTCAGCTCCCCTCCAGGCTCTGGTGGAGCCCTCGGGTGCTGGTGCTGGGTGGCCGTGGCTGGGGAGTGTGGTGCCTCCTGCAGCAGCTTTGGGGAGCCATGGGGGTGGCATGGCAGTGTTGGTGTCTGTTTGGCAGCTGGGCCTGTCCCCGGGAGAGGTGGGAGGGCTGTCCCATGCCCTGGGCGGCTGCCCACTTTGCGCCTGTCTCTGGCACGTGCAGGAGCAGATGGCAGAGGAGCCCCCAGACTTCCCAGTGCTGCCGGTGCATGGGAGCCTGGAGGAGTTGAGGGGAGGGCTGTGCCCCTGGCTGGGGACCCGTGGTGTGTCCCAGCCTGGCTGGCTGGTGCCACCTCAGTGGCCCTAAGCATGGGGCTGGGAGCTGGTGGGGCTGTGGAGTGGGAGGGTGTTCCGTGCTTTGGATCTCCTGACAGCCTGGGGGGTTGGGGATAAGGAGCCGTGCCAACACAAGATGGGGCTGGGCTGTGGTCCCCCAGGAGCTGTGGGGAGGAGAGCAGCTCTGGCTGGCAGTCAGTCCCTCCTCTGGAGCAGGCTGGTGGGAAGGGTCAGGGGAAGGCAGCTCTGGTCAGCTTCACCTTTGAGTGCAGGGTTACCTGCTGCCTTGGAGGAGGCAGGAATGGCTGGAGTTGAAGGCAGTGCTCACCGGCAAGTGTGGGATTTGAGGATTCTGATCAGCACAAAGCCAGGTGTCATGTGAGCTGCTCTGGAGAGGGCTCGTAAACATCCTTTCTGTTTCCTCTTCCTTTTTTTTTTTTCTGGCCAGGTCTCTGAAGCAACCTCTTAGCAGTGAGGAAAGTTTGAACATGCTGATTGAGTACGTCTTGTCCTTTCCTTCTGTGGAGGAGATGGAAATACAAGGGGAGATGAAGACAACACCTCAGCACGTGCAGGTACCCACCAGCCTGTCCCTGCCCACCTCTGGGTTGGGATCCCAGTGTACCCTGGCAGCCCCTGTGATGCCAAACCTCCGTCCCCTTCCCCTGCTGTCAGGCTAAGCTCAACTTGTACGTGGAAGATCTGGGCCAGATTGTGACAGCCCTTGTCGAGGCAGAGGTGACCTCTGCCGGCTCCAACACCATGGTCAATGTGAGTAGCCCTCGGGCGAAGGGAAGGCATTGGCCTGTCAAGAGTCGGGTTGGAGAGTTGGGGTCAGTGCTCAGTGGGGCTGAGGGTTGTGCGGAGCTACAGTGGAGCCTTCAGGGAAGCAGGGAGATGGAGAGGGCCTCGGGGAGAGAAAGGCACCCATCATGAGACAGACTCACCGTCCACCAGGTCCTGCATTGTGGGCTCAGCTAGCCCAAAGCGTGGGAGCAGGAGAGGGCCCTGCAGGTCTGCACCCACGCGCTGGACATTCCTGAGGAGCCATTCAGGCTCAAGGTGAGTTGGCACCCCCACGTGCCATGTGTCCCCTCCCTGCTGGCCACAGCCCCCAAAGAGAGCCCTGCGTGTCCGGGCGCCAGGTTTTTGGTCTCCAGGATGACAGGGCAAACCCCTCTGCCCAGTCACTGCTCGGGGGCAGCATGGGCACTGGGGCTGTCGGTGATTCTGTTCCTGGGCCTTATCCCTGCAGAGACAATGCATCTGGAAGCACTTGGGCTCCTTGGTGGGGCTGCTGGGGCCTCTTGCTAGGGATTGCCCGCTGCCGTCCCGTGAGCTCGCAGGGTTGTGCCTGGGCAGCTTCTCCAAATGCTGGGTGAGATGAGTGGGCGCTTCCCCGCCTTGGTCAGCTGCGTTCCCCCTCCAGTCCTGCCTGGCGGCTGGGGCAGGGAAAGGGGAAGCAAAGTACTCGTCTGCTCTCGCTCCCCAGCCCTGCCCGTCCTGTGCCCCCCAGCCACCTGGGGAGGCACGCCTTGGGGAGGGAGGGTCACTGTGTTACCATAAATCAGCAGAAACAAACTTTCTAAGCCTTAATTTAAGTTTAGAAAGCAGGGACTTCTTTATTACGGCGCCAGACGCACAGGGGATCACTCCACCTAGTGTGCGTACCGAGTTGCAATCAAAAATATTATATTTATACTATACAATACAATCAAAATATACATATTCATCACATTTCCGAGAAATAATTAACATATTCATACGATTTCCAAGAACTCATTAATATATGTAAATGTCCGTGATGCATGCGCTTTCAGGTACGCTGGTGGTCGTCCAGCATCCTCTGGTGGTTGTCCATAGTCTTCCTCACTGTGTCCGCTGGTTGAACCCAATCCTTGCGCATGCCAGCTTGGTCACAGAGTTCCACCCCCCTTCAATCTTGGAACCTCCAGAAGATTTTCTCAGTTTCCTAACCAGGCCTACAACTTATCACTTTCTTGACAGGTACTTCAAAGCTACATTGTTCAACACTTAGTTTAGGTCATACCTAGTTACCAAATGCATATTATGGGTTTGATTTTCATTGATTGGTCCCTTGATTATACATTACTATCAATACCCATATCGAAATAATCAATGGTTACTTCTATTAATATCTATTAATTTGGTTCTTGATATTTAAATCAAGATGGGAAAGGTAAGGGGGTTTCTAAGCAGCATCACTGGTGCATAACAGGTTTCTATAATTACTAGACTCAAACAAAACTTATCTATTCTATTCTTCATTGTTTCATCTGGGTTCTACTTGTTCCCTGATACAAAACAATAATTACCTAGTGAGGGTTCTATGATTATGAGTTTCAGAACACACAGTACTTCAACATTTTACTTCTACTATAACCAAAATCTGGTGATTTTACAACCAAGTGCCACCTCCCCAGGGCATTTCCAGCAACAGAGGAATGGGAATTCCCCCGCTGCTGTTTAGAGAGCAGGACCTTGTCTCTAACGCTGGGGACTGTCTCCCTCTGGGAGGGTTGGGTCCTCCTCTCAGGGACCCTCCCTCCACACCCAGGAGAGATCAGATCTTTTCTCTGGCATTTTGGTGGTGCCTTTGCCCTTGCTGCCAACAGGCAGCTCTCCATGCAGTTTCCCCAAATCCATCCCTTCCGGGCAAGAAATCTACTGCCCAGGACCAGAGAGAAAATCATCACTATGGACACATTTAGGGACGGGCAACCTGAGCTGCCCAGCCTGAGATTTGTCAGCTGCAGAACCTGGCTAGTGATGTCCTGCTGCACTGAGTTCAGGGTCCCAGCTTTTGCTACCCGCCTTTGGTCCTCCTGGGCAGGGGCTGGAGGATGGCCTTCCCTCAGCGTGACTCTCCTTTTCTCCTGGTGCTCAATCCAGCTGAGATCATGCACCTGGTGTCATACGTGGGCTATGTCATGTACCTCTCTAAGAAGCCCTTCCTGCTCTGCAGCGTTATAACGGAGCTGTGACAGCATCTCTCCTGTTTCCGATTTCTCAGAATATCCCATTGTCTAAGTTGAGCCAGAGTGGAAAAGTACCTGATGAAAGTCAATTATCTCAGGCCCTGTAAGTAGCGATTCTAGCGAGATCCTTAGAGCTCTCCTGGATGGCAGCGGGCTGTGGCCAGCACCTCCCCTGAGTCGGGACACCACTCAGGCAGACACCTTGAGGACTGGAAGGCTGGGGCAAATCAACACCCTCAAGTCCCAGTTATCACCCGCTGAGGAATGCCGATGCACTGTATTTGCTCTGAACTCGAAGAGAGAAATTTTAACTCTAGGCTAGCATCTCTTTCATCCACCTCTCTATCCATGTGTCCATGTACAGTAGATATGCACATTAGCTCTTATGTGTATGGGTGTTCTTATACTTTTCTGGATCCAATACTTTCTGTCTTATTTGTCTGTGCGCGCGTAAAAAGGGGTGCCCATCAGCTCATTGGAGTTTCCCATTGCAAAGGGACCTTTGTTCCTGACAGTTAAAAACTCAGGTGTAGGTGTGTGTGTGACCCCTCGAGTGGTGTGTGTTTGTCTGTTTGTGCTCATGTGCGTATTGGTTTGGGATACCTTACAGTGAGTCAGTGTGAGTCTTGTCATTTTTGTGTCTGTCATTAAGTCGCTGCTCAATTATTTTGTTCAATCATCTTGTAAATCCTTAAATCAGTTAATGATTAAGTGCTGCTAAAATTCAACGTCTTGATCTGCCTCGAATCATTAATAAATTTTGAATTGCCACTGAAACATAACCGTGTCAAATACTTCCATCCACAACACCAGCTGCCAGATGGGGTTTCTGAATTGCTCTATGCAGCCCTGGCCTCCTCCACTTCAAGGAATAGATCATTCTTCACCAGAGAAGTGGAGGAAACATGGGTGAAGCTTCTCCATGACCTCCAGGATCCTGATCCCAGTCTTCAACCTAAGAGCCCCTGGAGCTTATTTGCAAAGCCATAGAAAGCCATGTGGTGACAGTAGAGATGTTCTGCCACTCCTGCCCACTCCGCAGCTGCCGAGTGTCTCTGCAGATTGTTCCTACAAGTCTTCCAGGCAGGTTTCTCCCATAATGCCCAGGGCAGTCTTACCAGGATTAGCAGTGGTGCTGCCTCAGGCCTCTGAGGCTTGCTTTGGCCATGTGCCTTTGCCTGTAAGAGGGCAGCGAGGAACCACCCATGGGCAGGCATCAGGGCTGTCCAGGGAGCAGGTCCCCTCTGCTGCAGTCGGTGCCCTTCCCTGCCCAGCCATTGTGTCTGGGGCAGCCCCCTCTGCAAGGGAGAGCTGGGCAGAGCTCAGCTGGACCAGCTGTTGTGTTAAAGGGCAAAGTAATTTGGCAGAAAATAAACCCCCTTGCGTTCCAGCCTGTCAGAAGGGCTGGGGGCGGTGAGGCTTAGATTCTGAGTGATGCCCAATTCGGCGTTAAAAGTCCGGTTGCATTCAATATGCATATTGAACTATCACAATTATGCATGCACTAATAACACCATAAACAATTTGATCTAGCAGTGTTCCATGAACTAGCACGGCCATACATAAGGAGTTGGGTGGCATTCACTATGAACTCTCATGGCTTGACTGGTGAAAAGTGCAGTTTATTGAAGCAACAGATGCACAAGTTCTTTTGGACTGCCAGTGATAGTTACTGTCTGCAAAGCACGTGCAATTACTAATGATGTTAGTGACACAGCCTGGCTACAAGTGCACTAGGTTATAAAACAACCCTGTAGAGATTTCTAAGTTTCCTGGGGAAGCACTTGGTATAGCCAAGTGTTCGAATCTTACCCACAAGTGTCCTTATGGGGGGAGGAGAGGCTCAGCCCCTCGACTGATCCCAGAAGTCAGAGATAGTCAGCAATGGTATTTCCCTGATTGTGTTGGTATCTTCCCTGACATCCCTCCTCTCTTAAGCTATTTTTATACTATTTTTTACTTTTCAGGTGGAGCTTGAGGGACTCTAGTCATACATACTTTTGTTATGATTAGTGTAAAATTCTCTCGCTTTGCTTGTAAAGGTATAGACTACGAAAAATTCAGAGCGCAGACTCTGTGAGG
This sequence comes from Anarhynchus alexandrinus, assembly GCA_008711295.1. NCBI lineage: Eukaryota > Metazoa > Chordata > Aves > Charadriiformes > Charadriidae > Anarhynchus > Anarhynchus alexandrinus. Next base: position 4,124,994 of record VUYV01000076.1, on the reverse strand, counting down.
AGTCGTCGCACCTTGGAGGCGGGTAGCTTTTGGGATGGAGCTGTGTTTTGGTATTATAATGACATTATAATGAGCAAAGTTCACCCAACGGATAGCATTTTGTCAAAAAATGACAGATCATTGGCTCAGGGTAATAATTAGGCAGCTTATCAGTTCCATAAGACCTTCAAGGGTTCCATTTGACCCTCAAGTTCCCATTTTATCACAGAGTTTGGCCACAGTGTCCCCATTCAGCTCCATCCTCCACACTGTTTTTCTTCTTAGAGTTAACGCACTGGACTCCCCCAACGTCATTAACATCTAAGGTTGCCTGGGGAACCTTTGCGAAATGTATCCTTTGCACACCAGCTGCACTCTGCCCCTGGAAGTTTCATCGATGCTGTACTTTTCCTCAAAATGTGAATATAACTTAATTTCTAAGTCACCTCCAGTAATTATCCCACACCAGCTTTCTGGGAAGGGTCCCAGCAAGGAGGAACGATGGGGCTCAATTCTTTTTCCAGCATGCAGGCTCTCCCTCCACCTCTGTGCTCCGTTCCTGGGGTGGAAGCAGGTGCCGGAGGCCATTTGCCACTGCTGCTGGACAAAGGATGCCATGTCCTGGGAAGCGACCTCTGCCCCGAGTAGACATGGCCAGCGTGGGGCCCTTCCCTGGCACCAGGAGAGGAGTGGGAGGTGACAAGCAGGGCTGTTTTGGACTGAGAAAAAGTCATGCCTCCATGCTTTCCCTTAGATCTGGGACTCCCTTGGAGATGCTGAAGAGGCTCCACCACATCGCCAGGAGCCACCACCTAGAGAGGGGCCAGGCATTGCACGGTGCGGCCATTGCAGTCCTTGGTGAGGGCCATGGCCGGAGCCAAGACAGCCATTGTGGCCTGTGCTTTGACCACATCCCAGGGCAGCTGGGGCTGGGGCCGGCCTCGGGAGGGCGGCTGCAGGGAATGGGTGGGTTTGAGGGCAGGAGACGGGCCGGGGAGCTGGTGCTGGTGGGGCTGTCTTTTTGCCATCGCACCCAGCCCAGCGTTAGCACAAAATGCATTTAACTTAAAAAACTCCGCACCGACAGTAACATGAAAAAGTCCAAAGTGTTTTCCAAGCTGTGCTGAGACCCTCACAGAGGTGCTCCTTGGCACCCCTGTTACCTACAGACATGACAGAGCACAGAGGAAAAGCAGCCGGCCGTGAGTGCGGCCAGGAAGGAGTCGGGATGGGGCTCCCTGTCCCCCCACTCTCCTCTCCTTGGCCCCGACGGCACCTCCCACCCCTCCAAATTGGCAGCAGATATGGCAGTGGCAGAGGTTTTGTGGCTTCATCACTGACATCAGCTAGCCTGCGTCTCCACTTCCTCCTGTGGGAGCTGGTACGGGGGCACTTGAGCAGCAGTCAGTGCCTACATTTGGGGAGCTTTGTACCTCGGCTAAATAATATTAAAAAGTTGCAGGGGAATCACGAGGCTGGTTTTGCTCAGAGCAGCCACCAACAGGGTGTAGGTACAGGGTCCAGCGGACTCTGAGCTGTGGTGAAGTGAAGGCCGAAGGCAGCCGTGGAGCGAGGGACCTGGGAGGACCAGGACCCCAGTGGCTGCAAGGGGGCTCACAGCTGGTCCTGGGTCACCCCCGCATCTGTGATAGCATTTTGGGGCATGTTCCAGAGCCACCAGACAGGCGGGGGTTCAGAGATGATGTTGGAAGGAGGGCGCTGTAGCACCTCAGGGAGAAGCACCTTCCAGTGCCGCAAGCTTTGACGTGGGCGATAGCTTGGCTCCCAGCGGACACTCATCCTCACCCAGGGAGAGGAAGATGAGTGCTATGCTTTGCACCGTCTTCAGTGAGCTTTGCCTGGAGGAGAGACTCTGCGATGTGGTTATCAGTGTGGGTGGTATTGAGTTCAATGCTCACAAGAACATCCTCTGTAGCTGCAGTCAATACTTCAGGTCAGTGCTTGAAACAAGAGGGGATGGGGACAAACAGGATTTCCCAGACTGTGTCACACTTCCTTAGTGTCTCTCCAGCGCTTCCCTTGGCACTAAACTCTCCTCCAGCAGTTCCCCATAGTCCTGGTGCCTCCCTGGACACCAGAATTCATCTCCAACCTAAGATCTAAGAGCAGTGCTGGAAGCGGTGTCTGACGAACCCCCAGATGCGGTGTAGGGCTGGAGTGTGGCCAGCCAGGCTTGTCTGCCACAAGGCGGGAGGTGTTCCTTCCCCACACACCGTCCTTCTCTGGTGCTCTTGTTGAAGCAAGGTGGGCACTGGCCCTGCGGCTCTCTGTCCACAGCCGGAGGTGGTGACTCCTTGTTAAAACAACCAGCTCATAACTCATGAATTAAAAAACCCCATGGTCTCCCAGCATGGCTACTGCAAGTGCCCAACTTGGTGTTCAGGGAAGGAGGCACAGGAGATAACGGGGTCCAGGTTTAACGCAGCAAAGCTGCTTTTCCCCCAGCACTGCTTTGCTTTTTTCAGGGCTTTGTTTTCCACCTGCTGGAGCTACGCAGGGAAGGTCGTCTATAAAATCCCTGGCACTTCACCTGAAATGATGCAGCTCATTACCGAGTACACCTACACCGGCACAGTACCGGTCATGGCTGACAATGTTGAATGTTTGCTGATAGCAGCTGACCAGTTCAACGTCATGGGCGTTGTCAGACTGTGCTGCGAGTTCTTAAAGTCCCAGCTGTGCTTGGAGAATTGTGTCGGCATCTGGAGATTCACCGATTATTACTACTGCCCTGACCTGAGAGAAGCAGCCCATGTGTTCATCCTCCATCACTTGGAGGAGATGACCAGGGTGTCGACAGAGTTTCTGGAGCTCTCTGTCAATGAGCTCCAGCACATCCTGCATAAGGAGGAGCTCCGTGTGAAGGAAGAGGCCGTGTTCGAGGCCATTCTGAAATGGATTGCGCACGACCCGCAGAACAGGAGGCAGCAGGTTGCAGTCTTGCTGGGCAAGGAAGAGTGGAAGGGGGGACAGAGGGGATTTATTTAAAAAAAAGAAACTCTAGATTATTCTTAGTTTAAAAAAAAATAAACTCAGCATTAGTAACAGTTAAGACTTTGATTGAAACTTTTGAAATCCTACCTTTGCAAGGGTATGAATTTGTAGTTCATATTCACTGTACATACACATCACTCATCCAAATCTGACTGCTTGTTAGCACTTGCATGGTTTCAGAAGGCACACATACTGACACTGACTGTATGGAAATTATCAGGTATTTATTTTCTATGAGTGCCCAGGCCACAGTTGTGTGAGGCATTAGACAAACATATGAAATCCTTGCCCAAAAGAGTTTGCAAACCACCTGTTTCTTAACACAGTCACTGTGTTTCAACCCTTTCCCTCGTGACAATCTCCCCTCAGGGATGGACTTGCCTGGTCTCATCAAATATTCTGTCAGCAGAGTTGCTGGGCCAAAGCCAGAGCAACGCATGGGCACGACAGGTGCCCAGAAAGTGCCAAAAGGCCACAGTTTCATAGAGTCATGTAGGTTGGAAGGGACCTTTAAAATCATCGAGTCAAACCATCAACCTAACACTACCTAAACCACCACTAAACCATGTCTCTCAGCACCACATCTCCATGTCTTTTAAATACCTCCAGCACTGGTGACTCCACCACTTCCCTGGGCAGCCTGTTCCAATGTTTGATAACCTTTTCTGTGAAGAAACTTTCCCTAATATCCATCCTAAACCTCCCCTGGTGCAACTTGAGGCCATTTCCTCTTCTCCTATCACTTGTTACTTGGGAGAAGAGACCGACCCCCCCGCTACACCCTCCTTTCAGGGAGCTGTAGGGAGCGATAAGGTCTCCCCTCAGCCTCCTTTTCTCCAGGCTGAACAACCCGAGTTCCCTCAGCTGCTTCTCATCAGACTTATGCTCCAGACCCCTCACCAGCTTCATTGCCTTTCTCTGGACACACTCCAGCCCCTCGATGTCTTTCATGTCATGAAGGGCCCAAAACTGAACACAGTATTCCATGAAGCCATGATGCATCCACTATCACCTGCAGCCATCATCTTTCCAGACTGACTGGCAGTTTCCTCCAAATCTGCTGACTCTTGGAAATGGTATAGACCAAACTTCCAAGCCCAGAGGTATAAAAACGTCCTGACCCAAAGCTGACCCAAAAAGCTCTTCAAGCAGATCCAACAGCAGCCAGAGTGCCGAGGCTTTTGCGCTTCCCGGTGGGATACAGGGGCCACCTGTGCTGTGATGGAGGAGGAAGGATGAGCACTCTCATCCTCGGGCAGGCAACCATGTTGCTTGTTGGCACACAAGAGTTATAAATTGTGAGCTGCGAGTTGTGAATTACAGAACTTGTGAGTGAGAAACTTCGCTTGCTTTCCTAATAAGCTCATAATATAAAGTCTAATTTGCAGAGTATGAGCTCCTGTAAATTAGAGAGCTCCAAAGGGTCCATGACAGTGCTGGCAGCAGCACCATACCTCCGTGTACCTCAGCAGCGTTGTGTATCCATGTGCCGTCTGTATCAGGGTGACACACTTGTGCTCTTTCATCCGGGTACTTCCTTGTCCCGGTTTGTGGTAAAACAGAACCAATTTTCTGTTCAGTAATCTTACTTTGCAGCTAAGCCTCCTCTAACGAATTGAACTCGATGAAATTAACGGCATATTTTTCCAACAGTACCGCTTCCAGAGTGATCAGACCCATGTTTACAGCTGATGTCCAGGCACAATATGTGGAGAGGCTCCTGCTTACACTTACTGCTATAATACCCAAGGGCAGATAACTTTATTTGCCCCGTTAAAGGGTCGGAAGCAGAAAAGCATAGTGGGGTCCCACCTGTGGGGAGGCAGGGACAGGACAGGTGACCCAAAACTGACCAACGGGGTATTCCATCTGCCTCATGCTCAGTAAAAGCTGAGGGATCAAAGGGTCAGTGCTCTCCTTCAATGATGGCATCCAAGGAGGACTCGGTCTGTTCGTCTGCCTTTGATCACAATCCTGAATCCAGATCTGGAATCCGTTGCTGAGTCCAGTCTGGGACTTGCCCAGTGCCAGATGGTGACGTGAGCATCATCCCGTGAGCTCAATCCGGTTTCGTATGTATTTCATTATTTTCTTTTTATTTTGTTAGTAATATTTTCATTAAAGTAGTTTAGTTCCTTCTAAACTCTTTCCCTCTCTCCCTCCTCTCCTTGGAGACAGAGGTGGGCAGCGCACCCGTCGTGGCTCTCAGCAGCTGCTCCGGCCCCACACACCGAAGTCAAAGTGACAAATTGGGATTTTACCCTTCGGCGTGATGAACAGGAAACCAACACGGCGGCATAGCTTCCTGGCGGGGCGGGGCAGGGCAGGGCAGGGCAGGCGGGTCTCCGCATCTCCACGGAACTGACCGGGACGGACGCCAGGCAGCTCCCTCCGCCCTGGCGGCTGCTGGCCGCTGACAGGCCACAGCCCTGCCCGCCCGCTGCTGCCCAGGCACCCCTCTGCTTCCCGGAAGCGCCGGGCGGCGTGACGGGGGCGACGCACCCGGAAGCGCCGGGCGGCGTGACGGGGGCGGCGCACCCGGAAGCGGCTGTGGGTTCCGGACGTGGTGGCGGCGTTTCTCCGGGTCGAGCAGCTCCGCGATGGCAGTTGTGCCTCTGCGCGTGTGAGTGCGGCGCGGCGGGACGGGGGAGGAGGAGGGAGGATTCTCAGGAGGAGGAGGAGAAGAAGAAGAAGAAGAAGGAGAAGGAGAAGGAGAATGGAGGAGTAGGAGAAGAAGGGAGAATGGAGGAGGAGGAGAAAGGAGGAGGAGGAGAAGGGAGGATGGAGGAAAGGGAGGAGGAGGAGGAGGGAGGAGGAGGATGGAGGAAAGGGAGGGGGAGGATGGAGGAAGAGGAGGAGGNGGAGGAGGAAAGGGAGGAAGAGGAGGGGGAGGAGGAGGAGGAGGAAAGGGAGGAAGAGGAGGGGGAGAAGGAGGAGGAGGAAAGGGAGGAAAGGGGGGAAGAGGAGGATGGAGGAAAGGGAGGGGGAGGATGGAGGAAGAGGAGGAGGTTGGAGGAAGAGGATGGAGAAAGAGGATGAGGATGGTAGAAGAGGATGGAGGAGGAAGAAGATGGAGGAGGAAGAAGGTGGAGGAGGAGGTGCAGCAGGCGGTGGGGCCGTGGCGTGGCAGCCTCTGACGCGCTGTGTCCCGCAGGCTGGCATGTGGCGATGTGGAGGGGCAGCTGGAGGCTCTCTTCGGGCGGGTCCGGGCCATCCAGGGCAAGAGTGGCCACTTCGACGTAAGACGATGGGGATGGGGGGCTATTCTGTGCTGGGGTTTCTGTGGGGTAGCTCAGGTCAGGGGCCTGCCCAGAGTGACACTAATTTCGAAAAGAGTTAAAAAGTCCAGAAAATTGAGCGACTGGTGATGTGGTGGTCTACTCTGAAACCATAGCAAATAGAAATAGAAAGTCCCTGAATAGGAATAGAAAGTCCCTAAACAAAAAGCCCCATGAACCTACATAATCCAGTCTTGATGTTAGCCATTGTTCCAAGTGGAGCACCAGTAGAATAGAAAGTTAAACAGTAATCTAGTGGTAGCTGATGGGATGAAGGTATAGTTTTTAGTTACCTTAGATAATTTTAATACTAAAAGTCACACCTCTAGGAGGAGATTTTTTGTATGTAAATGTAAGACTACCTTAGTATAATGAGCCAGACAGAAGTTGGGACATGCGCAAATGAGTTTTTGTTATATAACTACAAGTGAGCAATCAGCTATTTTGATGTGATTTTCCTTCGTTACCTTTTTGTATAAAAGACCCTAGGTGTTTCCTAACAGGTGTGCTAGCTTTGCGAAATTATTGCCCAGCGCCCTTTTCCATGCAGAACTGGAATGAAACAAGTATCTCGACTCCGTGTGTCAATTGGTTTTTGCACACCGGGTAAAGAACGCAGATTTGGGACAACAAGATGGGAGAAGCTCCTGGGTGGGTTTCACATGGAAGGGTGCTGGGGCGGGTGTTGCTGCTGTTGTTGCCCTGCTCCGGGGATGTGATCCCCCCTGGCCTCATTCTGCTCTGGTTACAAAGGGGCCGGTGGAGGGGGGCTTTGCAGCCGCCTCAGCCCTCCTACCAACGCTTTGGTGCTGGGAAAGGAGCCGTAACGTGTGGGCAGAGAGAGCAGGAGAGCAACTGTCACCTTGTCACATTTAAACCCGTTAATGTTGCTGTTATGCGTTTGATACTAGATGCAGATAAGGGCTATGAAGATGATCAAGGGAATGGAGCACCTCTGTTATGAGGAAAGGCTGAGACACCTGGGTCTGTTTAGCCTGGAGAGGAGAAGGCTGAGAGGGGATCTCATCAATGCTTATCAATATCTACAGAGCGGGTGGCAAGAGAACAGGGCCAGACTTTTTTCAGTGGTGCCCAGTGACAGGACAAGGGGCAACGGGCACAAAGTGGAACACAGGAAATTTCATCTGAGCACGAGGAAAAACTTCTTTACTTTGAGGGTGGCAGAGCACTGGCACAGACTGCCCAGAGAGGCTGTGGAGTCTCCTTCTCTGGAGATATTCAAAACCCGCCTGGATGCATTCCCGTCCAACCTGCTCTAGGTGACCCTGCTTTGGCAGGGGGTTGGACTAGATGATCTCTGAAGGTCCCTTCCAACCCCTGCCGTTCTGTGATTCTGTGAAGGCCAGGTTGGATGGGGCTTTGAGCAACCTGGTCTAGTGGGAGGTGTCCCTGCCCAGTGCAGGGGAATTGGAACTGGATAATCTTTGAAGGCCCCTTCCAACCCAAACCATTCTGTGATAAACACAGAGGAACCTCTGCACCATAGCAAAAAAAAAAAAATGCTGTTGAAGTGATGCATGTCACAGTGTTGGCACAATACAGCATATCATGAATAAGTGGTGTGTGTTGTGTCTTTGGTCAAATGGCAACTCTCATTTGTTTTTAGATGCTTTTGTGTGTTGGGAATTTTTTTGGCTCAACTTCAGAGACAGAATGGGCAGAGTATCGCACAGGGGCCAAGAAAGGTAAGGAAGGCGTCATTCTGGATGCTGGTGATTGCACTATTTCGCAACCCACTTCGTGTCTCTGCAGCATGCTTTTGAATTCAGAAGTTACAGTTAAATGGTGTAATGTTAAAACAGTTAAACTCATGTAGGAAAACTCCACACAGGAGGGAAAGATGGGTTTGTTTTAAAACAAAACTCATTTCTGTCATGCTCTCAGACTCAGGAGCACAAAGATGCATGTGTCCAAGTGGCCTGTCCACGATTTGGGTCCACCCAGGTAGCCTGAGAAGCTGTATGTAGATGTTTACAGCACTTCAGTCAGCAGGCCATGGGGTCTGAACTTGTGCTAATGTGCTTGAATTAAAGCAGACTGAGTGCACGTGGTTTTCTTCCTCAGCTCCAATCCCAACCTACGTGCTTGGTGCCAATGACCAAGAGACCGTGAGCTATTTTCCAGACATCAGTGGCTGCGAATTAGCTGAGAACATCACTTATTTAGGTAAGGCTGCAGGTGGTTTGTGATAAGGGATGTGCATTTGCCTGGTGGTGCTTTCATGAATGTTTTCTGATCTTCCCACTTCAAAGCCCTTCCTTTTCCTGGAAATTTTAAGGTGGCATTTCTTATTCTGGGGTTCAGACTGGAGCTGAACTGTATGTTGAAAGGCTGATACAATCTGATTCAAACTGGCTGATTCAAACTGGAAGAGGGAAGATTTAGAATAGATACTAGGAAGAAATTGCTTACTGTGAGGGTGGTGAGCCCCTGGCCCAAGTTGCCCAGAGAAGCTGTGGCTGCCCCATCCTTGGAGGTGTTCAAGGCCAGGTTGGACGGGGCTCTGAGCAACCTGGGCTGGTGGGAGGTGTCCCTGCCCAGGGCAGGGTGGGTTGGAAGTAGATGGTGCTTTCCAACCTAAATCATTCTACGATTCTATGATTCTATGAATCTGCTATGTAAAATGTGAAAGAGAATCCTGATTTTTTTGTTGTTTTCTAACACTGTGCTTGCTAACCAAAAGAAATAGTGGTTGAAAGAGCCTGTTCTTTGAGAACACCTTATTCCCATAGCCTGCCTGTCTTTGTATGGGGAAGGTTTCCTACTTGAAATATGATTTTGCTATGCTCTGAGGCTGTACTGGAGTAGCAGAGGTAAAAAGTGTCATCTTTAAAGGTAATGAAGCTGTAGCAAAGCTAAAAGGAAAAACTAATTTCTTCCTAGAATGCCACCTGACAAAAAATGTAACAAGTAAAGGCATTTATAGTTGTCTTTTTTTTACTCAGCCTTCATACCGAGCTTTTGATACGGATTTTGGGGAAGCAAGACAGCAGTGATGAGAGAAGGCTGGGGGTTGTCTGAACAGCTGCTTCACTCTAGGCAGGGTTTGAGTCATTGCACTAAAACATGTCTTTACTGCAGTTTACAGGCACAGAAAATGAGCTGTCTGTAAGGATAGTTTCACTAGAATAAGGCAGGACTGCTGAATTTGGTCCTCTGTCTGTGATGCAACTCAGAGATTACTTGCAGTGCCTACATCTCAAGTGCGTGCCTGTCTATTAATGCAGGCCGTCGAGGTCTTTACAGTGGTACTTCTGGACTGCAGATCGCATACCTGAGTGGCACTGAGTCCCAGGATGAGCCAGCTCCCGCCTACAGTTTTAGCGCAAAGGATGTGGTAGAATTAAAAACATCTTTGTTATCAACCCCAAACTTCAAAGGTGTTGATATATTGCTGACGTCCCCCTGGCCCAGAGATGTGGGGGCTTTTGCCAACAGTGTGGTAAGTGTTCCGTTTTCTGGTGGAACGGGTTTCCAGATGGATTTAACAAAGGATTGCCTTTCTGCTTGCTGTGGCAATTTGGGCTGTTGGGTCATTTCTGAGTGTTTGAGAAAGCTAAGAGTGAAAAACGGACAGCGGATGTTCTGGTTCTTCAGAGAAGGACCATTGGGGAGGGGGATTTGTGAAAATTCAGGGTGTTTTATCTGTCCCTGCCTGAAAAATCAGTCTCAATAGCTTTCATCTGATCACAAACGTTGCTCTGAATTTAGTTGGTTGCAGTTGCTGTGGAAGGATGCTGCTAGTCTCTGGAGGGAGCACAGAGGAAAACTGCTTTCTTGAGGGTGGGTTAGTGCCTGTCCAGCTGCCGCAATGAAGGGCTGTGACAGATGCCTGCCAGGTCAGAGTCTCATTCCCCGTGCTTTTACCAAAGATAACATGTTACAGGTAACAGACGTAGGCTATTCCTGAACTTCTCTCTTCCCCTGCCCTTTTCCTTCCCTACTTCACTTCTCAGTCTAAGGCTAATGGGGAAAAGGCAGCACAAGAAGAGCCTTCGCCCAAGGAAATGGTTGGAAGTCTGCTCTTTGGTTGTGTCTTGGTTTGCTCTGACTTCTCAGGGATGGGAGTGAGATGAAATTATGCTTTCTAAGCAAACCTCAGAGCTTTCCTCTTTGCTTGACTTGTGCACTAAAGCTTTGGCACTCTGGGCATGTGGTCAAAACTTGTCTAAATGATTTTGACATTTGTTGGTATTTTCCAAACTCACTCTGTGCTGCCCTGGCTTCACAAGTCCAAGAGAAGGAAAATTCGACAAACTTGGATTGATGAAACGAGTGGATGCAAACCCTGCGTGGAATAAATGAGTAAGCTCTGGTTGGCAATAGGAGATCAAGCCTTTTTGACTTTTTTATAGTATAGTCAGTCTCTAAATTTCCAGCTTGCAGTTCTGTATGAAACTGTTTCTTTTCACTACAGTATGACATGTTTTTTTATTAAACTGTTTTCTATTTTATAGGGAGAAATAGATACCAAGAAATGTGGCTCCAAGTTAGTGTCTGATCTAGCTGCAAGTCTCAAACCAAGGTACCACTTTGCTGCCCTGGAGAAGGCCTATTATGAAAGACGTCCTTACAGGTTTGTTGAGACCATGTGAAATCTCATTTATTTTCTAATAAGAATTCAGTTTTTAAACAACACAGGAGTACAACTGTATCCAGCCTCGACACAGGGTCAAGATTGTTTCTCAGATTCACCTTATTCCTGCTGCCTTGAAAACTGTGCCATTGCTGACAGTGCTTGTCCCAGTACATTGCTGTGAATCTGATGCCAAATTAGTTGCCCTTAGTCACATTTAAACAGTGTTCAGCTTAATTCAGAGGTGTATCTCTGAAAACATATCGTGGAAAAGCTCTTGTGTGGTGAAGAGAGTGGTGTCTTTAGTCATACCTTTGTATATAAAATGTGACTGGTAACATAAGGCAGGTGTCAGAACAACCTACCCATAGAACTAAGGCTGTCATGTTAATGTTGGGTAAGATTATTATCCTTTCCACAGGAAACACTTTAAAGGTATGGCTGTTTTCAGACTAGTGAGTTGTCCTGTTATCTCTGTATTCGGACTGCAATGAGATGTCATTTTGGTCTGTGCAGCTGTTTGCTGTTAGATGAGTCTGTCTGTCCTCAGCCCTCCTTGTTCTTGGCAGAAGACTGAATGTGGCTGACATGCTGTCTGAGTAGCTTCGTGGAGGAAGTGTTGTTTTCCCACTGTCCCTTTCTATATTGCGTATGCCAGTACAATCATGGTTTACTTCCTTCCAGAAATCACACAGTGCTACAGGAGACCCCACAGCATGTGAGCAGGTTTATTGCACTTGCTAATGTCGGCAATACAAGCAAGAAAAAGGTACTGACACTCTTGAATCTTTCTTCTTTTCTCAAGTACAAGTAATAGGGCAGTAAGCCTAGCTTTGGCTAGCTAGAGGACAGCGTCGATCACTTTAAAGCTTGACTGAAGTGGAGGGATCTGTCTCACTTGAGTAATAGATGCCATTTGCACATCATGTCAGAAGGGTAAGAGCTGCAAGATGTCTTCTGAGGCACCATTGTTCTTCTCTGCCTGGTCAAATGGCATCTAGCTGTGAAGACAGCTGCAGAGGAAAGTACTTAGAAGTCTACCATTCCTTCCTCTTACCCAACTGCTTTATATAATTTCTGTTCGCATGGCCTGCTTTAAGAAGGAAGAGAAATTCCAAAGGAGCCCTTTACACATCACTGAAAATTGCTAACTTCTGGGATGGGAAGGGGCTGGTTTGGTTTGGGGTTTTTTTAACCTGTTTCTCTTTTTTCCTTAAGAAAGTTACCGAATATTGGCTCACAAGGACAGGTTGCTAGTGGTTAAGAAGGCATAGGAACCAGGCCTGGTAACCAAAAAAGGTCCAGGAGTTCTGGACAAAAGAAGGCCTGGAAACAGGCAAGAATCAAGGTCATTTCTTTTTTAAGGAGGATACACTGCTGCTTTTCAAACAGATCTTTCTTTAAAGTGAAAGGAGGAAGCATTCCATGAACTCTTGGTTTTACTGGGTTGGAGACTGGCACAGGGAGTGTGTTTTTCATGTCCTGTCTTAGCTTAAACACTGATTTGCTGAGTTCTTGCAGTGCTAAGTTGTGTGTTTACCATTTCCGGGTGGCTTAGTTCACAACTGACATCTTCAGAGTTGCAGTCATGGCAAAAGCTTCTTGGATTTCAGCCATGTGTGTTTTTTCTAGTATCTCTACGCCTTCAGCATTGTGCCGATGAGCTTGATGGACCCTGCAGAGCTGGTGAAACAGCCACAGGACGTCACTGAAAATCCATACCAAAAATCACAGAAGGAGACTTGGAAGACCAAAGCACCCCTGTGTGCGGAGGTACCACTGACTTCTCCCCCATGTGTGCACTCTGGTTTCACTGTCTGTGTTTAGGGAGCTTAGAACAGTGTTTGGCTTTAACCTTGGAGTATTTTTGTCCAAAAAAAATTCAGGGTTTTGTGTAAACTATTTGCATCAACCAAATTGTATAGATGCAATGCATGGGAGTTTGTTACAGTTTTCGCCTTCTTAAGCCAACCATGTCCTGGGTGACATCAAAAGCAGTGTGGCCAGCAGGTCGAGGGAGGTGATTCTGCCCCTCTACTCCACTCTGCTGAGACCCCACCTGGAGTACTGCATCCGGCTCTGGAGCCCCCAACATAGGAAAGACATGGACCTGTTGGAACGGGTCCAGAGGAGGGCCACAAAAATGATCAGAGGGCTGGAGCACCTCTGCTTTGAGGACAGGCTGAGAGAGTTGGGGTTGTTCTGCCTAGAGAAGAGAAGGCTCCAGGGAGACCTTATAGCGGCCTTCCCGTACCTAAAGGGGACCTACAGGAAAGATGGGGACAGACTTTTTGGTAGGGTCTGTTGCGATAGGATGAAGGGGAATGGTTTTAAATGAAAACAGGGTAGATTTAGACTAGGTATAAGAAAACATTTTTTACAATGAGGGTGGTGAAACACTGGAACAGGTTGCCCAGAGAAGTGGTAGTTGCCACATCCCTGGAAACATTCAAGGTCAGGTTGGACGGGGCTCTGAGCAACCTGATGTAGTTGAAGATGTCTCCACTTATTGCAGGGGAGGTTGGACTAGGTGACCTTTAAAGGTCCCTTCCAACACAAACCATTCTATGATTCTTCCTGCAGGTCTGCATGGTGATGCTGTGGTTAGATCTGCTTGCTTGTCAGGACTGTACCCTGTGGGCACCTCAGCATGCATGGTCGTCTTCTTTCTAAACTTGTAGACTACAAATTAATCTTTTGCAGTTGGCCCCCAATTTTCTCCCTTAGACTGCTGGCTACTCAGATGCTACTTTTTTTGATGTTGCTTTTCCACTGTATCCCTCAATGCTGGTGAGTTAGGTGTTGGGTACTGTTTGGTTTTGTTTTGTTTTTTTTTCTCAAGTGTCCTACGTTACCAACTCTGTGCTCTTTTAAATATTGATTGCTTGCCACCTGAGGGCAGAAGGGTTACTTCCTGGGGCTTGAACACTCAGCTGTTGGTGTCAGAAGATTTGAAATCACCAACTTCATAATTTGATCATCAGACAAGTGGATTGCATTCGTCAGTGTAGAGACTCAGATTATTTCCCTATGCAGAGCGTGTTTTGCCCTCTAAGCATTGTGGGATACTCCACTAATGCTGACATGTGAATAGCTATGCCTGTGTATCTTAATGTAACATAGAGAAATCAAATCAGGAAATCATGGTGGAGGCAGGGAAATACTCAGCCTGAAGTTAGGCTTGACTTGGACTTTGCTGGAACAGTGTGTCAGGTAGGAAGTGCAAGCGCTGCTTTCCAGCCCTTCTCCCTGGGGCACGCGTGCAGAGTGAAGGGCTGGCTCCTTCCAGCTGACAGGATGGGTGGGCGTGAGGGTAACAGGCACCTCCTTACCCATTTAGCTGTGACAACCTCTCCGCCCCCAGCAGAGATTTACTGTGTTCAACCCCTGGCAGTAAGGCTTTAAATAGACCAAATAGTCAATAAGTTGATGGAAGCAAAAATTCTTGTACCCTTTAGCTTCAATATCCAATTGAAGACAGGCACGAAAGCTTGTGAAGTTTACTGGGGAAAATGCTTCCGCTGTACATGCTGGTTCTTCCAGCATGGATTAGATTGTAGACTGCAGTTGTGCTCCCATGTGGGAGCCAAGCTGAGCTGGCGTGAACAGCCCTGCTCTTTGCTGTCCTCTTCCCAAGTGCTTTCCTCTGCCAGGATTAAAGCCTTCTAATGGCATTTTGCCGTACATGACAACTTAGTCAGGTGGTTTCAGCCTCTGTGGGAGACTGTTGAGAGGCTAACATCTCTAGGAAATACAGACATTCTTTTGGCATTGGCTGTCAAGTGAAAAAGAGATTTGAATAATCCATAAAATCAAGCAATTCTGAATGTTCAACAAAAGGCTAAATAGGAGCACGTGACAATTTGGGGCAGCTCTCCAGGATTTTTTTCCCTGGCTGAGGCTGCATATCCAGGCAGGCAAAGTCTGCTGTGTTTCTGGGAGAGCTCAATGCACTCTCTTCCAGGATATTGATGCTTTCGCTGTTGTTTGAAGATGGTGATACACCTCTTTAGGAAAAGGCAAATTCTTGTATGTACTGTGACTCTCTGCGATGCAGTTATAATGGGCTTCGGTTTTCGTTTTCTGAACAGGAAGAACCAGCTTGTCAGTTTTTCTTTGATTTGAACAAGCATCAGGGAAAGAAACGTCCCTCAGATGGGAAAGAGACAGGGAACTCCCAACCTAAGCAAGCCAAAAAACCCCGTAAGTATGCAGATGCTTTTTTTCCTGAACTCTTCCCTTGAGGCATTGAAACATCTCTTCTTTTTTCTCAAGCTGTAGATGTATATGTTAGCTTGCCAACGTGCTCTGACACTATACTAAATGCTGTGGGAATACAGAGGAATGAAGGGCCCCTTGTTTCCTACAAACCTGCCAATCGATAGGTGAATGAAAAGTCGAAAGTATAGTTTAAAAGCCAATTGGATCTGTGGTGGTTGCAGTTGGGCTGATGCCATTTGCTCTCTGAACAGGACAACAGGCAGCTTCACAAAGCAGCGTGTTTCCATTCAGAGGGACTGCAGGAGACTGGGTTGCAGTGCTGACAAGTTCTTGAAACACCACTTCAGTTGTTCTTTGCTGTGACTTCACTAAGTCTTAATGAACTGGGAAGGAAGGAAGCTCTTCTGTTACCTCTCTATTTTTGTGCTGTAAATCTCCTGAGAGTTTGTCTGGCTTTAAGAAATGAAAACGAAATCTTTGAGGATCGTGACTTCTCGGTGGCAGTGTTATTGCAAGCATGTATCTTTAGAAACGTTGGTCTGGGTTATAAAGAAATTTGGGCTTAAAACGCAAACGTAGGTGTTGGCCTCCCCTTTTTTTTCTGTGAAAGCTATTCCCACTGCCAGTGGGTAAGAAGACATTCTTCAGAAATGCCCCTGGTAGGTAAGTCTGGTTGCCTTTGTTACATGAGACTAAGTTGTTTGGTTTTTACCTATTAAGATTTCCAAACCCTTTGCGTAGTCCTTGCACACAACAGTTCTACGGGCTAAATGACTTGATGCAAAAACAAGGGCAGTGTCGTTGCTCTAAACATGCCTGCAGAAGTACAACTGGCTGTAATGGCAGTCAGTTTTGATGAAAGAACGTGCAGGGGGGGTTTCTTGTTTTCCCCTGTCACTTCTGCAGGACATAGTGTGCCATTGTGCATATTCATATAACTCCCAAAGTCTTCTGGAGTTGGATGTCATGAGAAGAGAGCCTTGTTACACTGTTTTGCTCAGAAATGAACCTCAGAATTGGACATTCGGTTTTCTGCAGTTCTTGGGAAAGCCACCTCATGTTTATTGCATTTGTAAAGGTGCTTGTCTGTTCTTGTACGCAACCTGTGGAGGATCTGAATATAGTGTTTGACCCCAAGGAGAGGCCTAACTTGTCAATGCCATCAACTTATATTAAAGGTCAGCTCAGGTATCATAATTTGGTTGTGAATCCAGGTGTTTTGAGTGTGATGAATAAGCCAGAACTGACAAGTGAGTGTGGCAGCATCTGTCCTTGTCTGTACCTATGCAGGAATTTTACCTCATTTTGATTTGTTGCTTGAAATTTGCTGGTGCTTTCTCATTAGCGAGCTGTAACCACTAAATTCCTGGAGTTAGTGCTCTTCCATTAAATTAGAGCACTCAATGAGAATGGCAATCAGCAAGGGTGTGACAGCTGCCACCTCCTCTTTTGCTGGAATTTCCCAGAGGCACCAGTTCTCTGACCGGAGCTGCTTCCAGGAGCTGTGCCCTTCTGACATCTTCAGCACTTTATCAACTGGGAAGGGTGGCTGAAAAACAACAGCTCTTCCAGATCTCGTTCCATTCCTTGTTCTGACAAATAAGCCTTGTGCTAACGCTTGTTTCTCTTTCCTCTCCCAATAAAGCACAGCCCACGGGGCCCTGCTGGTTCTGCCTTGCTAGCCCAGAAGTTGAGAAGCACTTGGTGGTTAGTATTGGCACGCATGTAAGTACCCGTAGCACGTCCTTTGCTACATAACGGCAAAATGGTGCTGAGACAACAGCAATATAAAATATCAATCTCCAGTTTTAAATCTTAAAACAACCCAAACAAACTTTATTTGAAGCTGACTCTTGGTTTTATTTTCAGTTTCTTCACATCTCCCCTACAAAAGACATCAGTATATAGCTAGTCTTTTAAAAAAAATGAAGCGTGGTGCAGTTTTGCGCCAGCAGCAGAGCTGGATGACAGCATCTGAACACTTTTTGCTGTGCCAGCCTTTGTGGTTTGCTTATGTTACCATCTAGCAGAACTTTTCCAGCATGAACTCAGTGTAAACTAGGACCTGCTTTGGCTGCAGGATGCACTGCCTGGAGTTATGCCAGCTCTCCCTGGGATGACTGGTTCCAGTTTTATTCTGTGTAGATTCAGTTTTATTATACATAAACAGAAAATAAGGTAGCTTTAAACTCGACATCATGAAGTACATCTTGGAGATTAATTCATTGATTAGTATATTCGCTTTGCTTAAAGTTATTGCTCCTGTATAGCATAATCCACTTCAAACTGCTACAGGGACAGGTTTGTCTGTGGGCTTATTTTAAAAGCTGTTAACCATTTTCAAGTGGATTTTTTTTTTTGTCCTTCAGCAGTCCCTCTCTCTTTCTCATCCCTCTAGTAATTAATAAATTGCTAATAAACAATCCCTAAAAAGTGACATAGAGGAGAAGATTTTCCTGTTCCTGAAGCAGAATTGCTAGGCTGGGGGATACTTGGAATACAGTCGGGGAGTAAATTGCCACAGCACGGTAAGTAAGTGCTGCTTGCAGCGAGTAACGGCTGTGTATCGTTTCACTCTAGTGCTATCTTGCCCTGGCCAAAGGTGGCTTACTACCTGATCATGTCTTGATTTTGCCTATCGGGCACTATCAGTCGGTGGTTGACTTGTCTTCAGAAGTGGTGGAAGAAGTGACCAAGTACAAATCTGCCCTAAAGGAGTTTTTCAGAAGCAAGGGAAAGAGATACGTCCTGTTTGAAAGAAACTATAGGAGTCAGCATCTCCAGTTACAGGTACGGTTTTGGTGGCACCCTGAGAGAACACAAACTTGCCCTTCTCTGCAAATGAGTTGAAACAGAAAGCTCACTTTCAAAACTCCCTCTTTATTCTGTGCCTTCCCAGAGTATGGAGAGAAGTCGTCCTACCCACAGGCAGAGCCAGAGCAAAAATAAAACTGGTGCGCTGCTTCTGCCACAGTCCTTTAATTCTTCCTGTTGCAGCAGCACAGTGTTGGTTGCGTTGAGTGGGTGAGGAAAACTTTTTCCTGCGTGGAACCAATTAAAAAGGTTTTCAGATAAGTTGCAAGACCCTTGCTCTGACTCTGATCCCCTCACACAGGCACACGAACTGCAGTGCTCACGTTTGTAGGCTGAAATCTGAAGATAGATGCAGAACTCTGGTGGTCATTGTCTACCAGTACCAGCCCTATGATTTGATTTTTTTATTTTTTTTTTTTTGTCCTCGTGTGTCAATCATGTAGGGGTTTATTGTGGTGGTTTCTGTATTTGGCAGATCTGTACCTGTATCAGAGCGGCCTTAAACCACCACAGAGATCAGAAAGGAGAANAAAAAAAAAAAAAAAAAAAATGCAACTCCTAAGTTTAAGCCTGTACAGACAGGTGCTCACCTGTCTTGTTTGATGATGCTGAGCAGTACTGAGGAGCACACCAGCTCCAGTGATGGATTGGTTGCTTTCTGCCATTTCTGCAATTTCTTGTTTTGTCTTTTCTTCTTTTTATGGAAACATTGTCATCCATCTCCAGGTGATTCCTGTCCCATTAGACCACTGTACTTCCGAAGACATTAAAGAGTCCTTTATTGCACAGGCACAGGAACAACAGATTGACTTGTTAGAAATCCCAGAACACTCGGATATCACGCAAGTACGAGACAAGATTTCACCTGTTAATTGACTTCCCCTCAGTCCTGTCTGGGCGGCTGTTTCCCTCCGAGGTCACTTCATGTGGTGGGGTTAAGCTGTTGGGAGGCAGACTGTTGTAGACTCGATTTGGAGACTCAGACTCACAGAATAGTTGCGACTGGAAGGGACCTTTAAAGGTCATCTGATTCAACTCTCCTGCAATGAACAGGGATGTCTTCAACTAGATCAGCTTGCTCAGAGCCCCGTCCAACCTCACCTTGAGTGTTTCCAGGGATGGGGACATGCTGGGTGTATTCTGTGCTGGGTGAAGTTCCCGGTCAACGACAGCTGTGTTGCTTCCCTGAAAATCATTCCAGCTACATGTAGGGCTTGCACAATTCATTCCTTCCCATCACAAACACCAACCCTCTTTCAGTGCAGCCGTGCATGAGGAGGTAGTTTTAGGTTCCCTTGGGTAAGAATTTGCAAGAATGAGCCGTATTGGTACGGGGTGACCCAGCTCAGGTTAAGAATGACCACAACTTCCTGGCGCTCTCATTAAATGATGCCATAGCTGCGGAATTAAACCACAAAAAAAAACCCCAACCACCCTGCAGTAGTGCCCTGCGTGCATCCTCAACCGCTGATCCCAGCGGAAAGTGATCCNCCTCTCCGGTTGGGAAACAGCTGGAAACAGCTGCTGGGCTGGCAACCGGGGGGCGGAGGGTGGGCGGCAGCGGCACCCACACCCCCCTGTCCCCCCGCAGGTGGCGCAGCCGGGGACGCCATACTTCTACGTGGAGCTGGACACGGGGGAGAAGCTCTTCCACCGCATCCGCGGCCGCTTCCCGCTCCACTTCGGCAGGTCGGTGCCTTCTTCCCCTCGTCCCGCCTCCGCTCCCTTCCGCTTCCGGCGCGCGGCGCCGGCGTCACGCCCGACGTCACGCCTGACGCCGGCTGTGCTCTTTGCAGGGCGGTGCTGGCGAGCGAGGCGCTGCTGGCGCTGCCGCAGCGGGCCGACTGGCGGCGGTGCGCGGCTGGGCGGGCGGAGGAGGCGGCGCAGGCCCGGGCCTTCCGCCGCGACTTCCAGCCCTTCGACTTCGCCTTCCGGGCCTGACGGCGGCGCTGGACGGCGACCGGGCGGGGCGGGGGCGGGCGGTGACGCGGCAATAAAGTCGAAGGAACCGGTCGGCGCCGAGTGGCTGCGGCGCGATGGAGCGGGGCGGCCCCGCCATACCCACCCCCGGGCCCGGCGGCGCGGAGAGGGCCCCCGGCGGGGCGGCGCTGCGGGGGCAGCCGGCGGGAGGCTGCGGGCCCTGGGAGATGCGTGACCGCCTGGGCACCGGCGGCTTCGGTAACGTCTGCCTCTGCCAGCTCCAGGTGGGGCGGCGGCGGGGCCGGGAGGGCCGGGGCGGGCGGCGGGGAGGGCTGGGGCGGCTGACGGCGCTGTGTCCCGCAGGACTCGGGCGCCCGGGTGGCCATCAAGTCCTGCCGGCTGGAGCTCAGCGTCAAGAACAAGGACCGCTGGTGCCATGAGATCGACATCATGAAGAAGTGAGTGCGGAGGGGGGCGGCGCAGCGCGGCCATGGCAGCCGCGGCCCAGCCGCCCTGAGGGAGCGGGCACGGACGGACGGGCCGAGGGACCTGCCTGGGGACAGCCAGCCGGGCCGAGGGATCTGCTTGGGGACAGCCAGCCCTTAACCGGCATGGGGACCTGCTCAGGGACAGCCAGCCGGGCTGAGGGACATGCCTGGGGACAGCCAGTCCTTAACTAGCCCGGCTGAGGGTTTTCCTGTCGCCTAAGGGCTCTGTGCTGGTTTATCTGTCATCCCAAGGTGTCCAGGTGCTTCTGCTCTGGTGTATGTCTGATGCCTCAGCTTGGGACCTAGCGACACCTGGACCCTTTGCGCTGGTTTGTCTGTCCCCCAGCGATAGCTAAATTCTTCCAAACGCAAACCACGCCGTGTGTTGAGTTTTAATGGGGTGGCATGGGAGTGCCCATGTATTCCTGTACCGTGCAGTGCGTTTGTGTTTGATCTAGCAACCAGGGACCTAGGAATTGCTTTTTTTCTGTCGTGCTCACGCATGTATGGAATGATGTCTCCTAACGCTTTTTCATAAGAAACTATGTACTCTATGCTGCCCGCCATCCCTCTCTGGCATGTCACTCTGTAAACCAGAGCTGGCCAGGTTTGTCCTTGTGGATGCTGGAGGGGTGTCACACAGTTGTTCCGTCATCCTGAGAATTCCTCCTCCCTTTTGAGAGAGATCCCAGAGCATGGAATGCTTTGTCTCATTGGTGGAAGCAGGGACACCGCTTAGTTTTGTTCCAAGTTGTCCTCACCAAGGCCTGCAGTGTCCCTGCTGCACAGAGCTTTACTGAGCCCCTGCTCTGTTGGCTTGTCACCTTCAGCTGCTCGCTGTCTGCACTAACATTTGAAGAAATGCCTTCCAGGCAACCTGAGTTTGTAAATCGGGGCTTGGTGATCACTGTTCTCGTTAGCATTTTCACCATAATCGTTTTCTGAATACAAGCACTGAGCTCCACAGCTGCAGCTGCTGTTGTGGTGGCTTCCAGAGGCTTTGATAGGTGTACACAGAACTAATTTGTCTTCGCTTCCTTCTGGATGTGTCTTTTATTCCCAAGAAATAACGTATGTTAGAGACAGTCAGGAAACAGCTGTTTGAATTCAGTTGCAGAAGTGAATCCTTCCCCATGTACGTAGACTTCACGTGCCTGGTTCTACCTCCCTAGTACTGTCACACAAGTGTTAATGGATTCCTGTGAAACCCTTGGGCTGGGGAAAGCTGTCCCCACATGCAGAAACAGAGACACATATGTGACAACTTTGCCAGGAATGTGCAGGAATCCAGAACTTGAGCCTGGATCCCCATCATCAAAGTCCTGTACCTTGACTTTGAGACGTTGGTTCTGTTCATCACTGGTTTGTGTATTCCCAAAGTATGATTTTATGCATTTGGATACTGGTAGGTGCCAGTTGAAGAGTGTATGTCTCAGCAAGGATACATTTGGGGAACAGAAATTGTACCTGAAACATAAAACATGATCTGTTGTCTCATTCTTCCAAAAGAGGAGTCATAATTTTCATCCAGCTTTCCATGTGCTTAGGTTGAACCATCCCAATGTAGTAAGAGCCTGTGAAGTTCCCGAGGAGATGAACTTTCTGGTCAATGACGTTCCTCTTCTGGCAATGGAATATTGTTCAGGGGGTGACCTCCGGAAGGTAATGTCTGCTTTACTTTGCACTATTTAGCAAAATAAATGGACTTCATGGTGTTTCCATAACTGTGGTTGTCTGTGAAACCATGTATGTTCTGTGGCACTCTTGTTTTTTTGTTTTTTGTTGTTTTTTTTTTTTTAAAGTACAGGTGTGGGGAAGTAAATGTAAAGTGGGAAAAAGCCATGTGTGGCTAATGAGACTTGTGTTTTTGAAACCAGAGGACAGAGAACAATCCATAGGCCAGATATGTTTGGGGTTTTTTTATCCTGAAGCAGTATGTCCTTTCGTGGAACTGCTTTAGCATTCATACAACTTCCTGTAGCGTATTTGGCTTTCAAAGAATCATAGAATGGTTTGGGTTGGAAGGGACCTTAAAGATCATCTAGTCCCAACCTGCCCTGAGCAGGGACACCTCCCACCAGCCCAGGTGGCTCCAAGCCCCGTTCAACCTGACCTTGAACACTTCCAGGGATGGGACAGCCACAGCTCCTCTGGTCAACCTCGACCAGGGGCTCACCACCCTCACAGGAAAGAATTTCTAATCTAATCTAAGTCTTCCCTCTTTCAGTTTAAAACCATTATCCCTTGCCCATCTCTCCCCTCCCTGATCAAGAGTCCCTCCCCAGCTTTCCTGTAGCCCCTTTAGGGACTGGAAGGGACTTGAAGGTCTCCCCGGAGCCTTCTCTTCTCCAGGTTGAAACAACCCCAACTCTCTCAGCCTGTCCTCACAGCAGAGGTGTTCCAGCCCTCGCAGCATCTTTGTGGCCTCTTCTGGACCTGCTCTAGCAGGTCCTTCTTTTGCTGAGGACTCCAGAGCTGGACACAGCACTGCAGGTGGGGTCTCATCAGAGCGGAGTAAAAGGGCAGAATCCCCTCCCTCACCCTGCTGGCTTTCGGTGTAGCCTTTGCTGCCATGGGTTTCTGTTTGGAGTCTGACCTGGTTTTGATTCATGTGTAGCCAGTGTTGTAGTGCTCTCAGCACAGGGAAGGATCCTTTTGGTACTGGACTGGGGCCTCCAGGGCTTCAGAGACTTTCCTGTTTCCTGCTGAACAGTTCCTGGGAACTGGCCTTCTGCAAAGCAGCGACACCCAGGAGTTCCCCAGGCAGTGGCTGCATGGCCCGGTAGAGTTTATGCTCCCTTTCTATTGCAGCTGGATTCAGGAAGCAACCACTTGTATAGGGGTGAAGAAGCTAGTCCCTGTTGATTAGTCCCTGGTTTGCCTAGAAATCACCTAATCTAAGTGATGAGGAAGCTCATTTTTCTGTTGTCGTTTTTGTTACTGGTGTTAAATGGAGGAACATGAGCACATGTTGAATGCAATGTCTACGATAGCTAATGTATCGGTAACTTAGCCTTGTTTTACGGTTTTGAGTTGTTTAAAACAGTAGGGACAATTTTAAGAGACAATTTTAAGGTTGGCAATGAAAGGAAGTGGGTATATATGAAAAAAAGCATTTGGATGTTGCAAATGCATGTAGCTGACCACGTTTGTGGAGACGCTTGAATGTTGTATTTTTGCAGTAAAAGTTTCTAGATTACTTGAGAGTAAATTGGAGGCCTTGGCCAAGAAATTTGGGGTTACATTAGCTCTACTTGCAATGCAGTGTTTGATCATTTAATTTCTAATGAATCCTTAGATGTTGCTGGGGCAATTTAAGAAGTAACATGCTTCATTTAATTTGATTGCATGTAATGCTGTGTCCCTTAAAGAAAAATAAAAATGCATGGTTTTTTGTTTCTGAGCCTGCTCTTCTTTAAATCTTTCTCTTACACTCACTTGGCGTCATTTGTGTTCTGCACCACTATGAATTTCTCATTGCGCATCTGCATCTTCATATAGCCTGGAAAAACATCAGCTTCTGTCTGTGCCACACACATTTTTATGCTTGTGCTCTTTCAAGGTAGTGTTGTGGGCTCTGACCTTGATTTCTGACTTGGCCCCTCTCCTTTGTTGTTCAGCACATCTACCCAGAACTTAAGGAGTGAGATGTTGAAGTTTGGATTCTGCGCCGTAGAGGTTGTGCCTGAAGCATGAGAAGCCAGCAAAAACATGAGGGGACATCATGGGAGGTGTGACTGTGGTGCAGAGGTGTCCCTCAGTCATCTATAAAAGCCTTCCATGGGGTGATCAAAAAGTCAGATCATGTGTTGATTGACTCGGGGCATATGTGGGCAATCGCTGAAGCTGCTTATTGACAGATCATTAAGACAGTGATTAGGAGGGGGTTTGATGTAGAAAAGTTCTGATGTAGTTGAAGATGTCCCCGCTCATGGCAGGGGAGGTTGGACTAGATGACCTTTAAAGGTCACTTCCCACCCAAACCATTCTATGATTTGGGGTGTTTCCAAATCCCATCAAGCCAAACTTCAGCAGATGATGAACAAGCAAATTCCAGGAGCCTTAGGATCCCCATTGCCTGCATCTCTTGCTCGTTTGCTCTCTGATGGCTTTGATGCTGTTGTGGTATTCAAGCAGCCCAAATCTTTTTCAACCCCATCTCCATGCGATGAATTTTGATTTTGTCTGAGTTGTTTTCTTTTTACCCCATTCTTCTATTTCACAAAGCCAACTACCTCATTCAACTGGAGTTATATTTGGGTTGTGCTGTTTTCCGTCATGTCAGCAGGGGGTGGAAGATGTTCTTGACTACTAACTGTTGCACTGTGGTTCTAAACATCTTTTTCTTTACTGTAGTTGCTAAACAAACCAGAAAACTGCTGCGGACTTAAGGAAAGTCAAATACTTTCTCTGCTTAGTGACGTTGGTACGTAGCGTAATGCATCTCTTGTGTTTTGTTTTTTTGGTGGTTTTTTTTTTTTATGTGTAATGGCATTTTCTTCTTCAGGTGACCCTAAAAAGGGGACTAACGAGAACAGGGTGTTAAAACAAATGAGATTTCTATTCCAGTGGAAGGACTTGATATCCCTTCTGGTCACAGAGACAAGAAGCTTGCACTAGTGATGTGTCTGTGGAATGGGATTGGAAAAGCTGTGTAGTAGTTAGTTGTACGTAGCTATGACCTTAGCTTTTTGTTTTGGTAAGGTCACAGTTTTCCATTCAAACCCTGTTTCTGTTTGTGGCTTTGGAGCTGCCAAACTGCCTGTCACTTGAAGGAACGTAACTTTTACAAGCCAAAAAGCAAGAACCAACATGAGAAGTGCCAAAGCTGCCCTGTGGCTTCTCTGCGTAGGGTTTGCTTAGTAGGAGGCAAATTTTGTTTTTTGGGGGGACAGTACAGAGGAGATGATAAAATGGCATGGGGCTGAGAGCAAGGTAGGTAAGACCATAGCAGAAGAGGAAGCCAACCATGCTGTGCCTAGTCCAGCAGTCTTCTGGCTAATTATCTGCTCTGAACTGAGGGGTAATTAGGTAGGTGATCCCAAAGAAGTGTGCATAAACGTTGAGAAGCTTCTCATTTTGGAAGAGCAATCCTGTCAGTCTGCATTAGAGCTGCAGCTAGCACAGTGATGGAGATCACGGTCTCCTTTACTCAGCAGTGGGGGGGCTACCTCTGGATACAGTTGTCCACATCTGGCCCTAAGTTCCAGAGGGACGTGGAGATCCTGGCAAGGCCTTGCAAAGGCTGCGCAGGGCCTGGAGCACCCAACCCACCAGGAGATGGGCTTGTTGGGTCTGGCTGCAGGGAGGCTGACAAGGCCCCGAGAGCAGCCTGGAGCCTGTGGCTACAGAAAGAGCGGGTGCAAAGGTGATGGATGGGACCAAACTGTACTTGGTGAGCAGCGTAACAAGGGGCACCAGCCCTGTGTTGCACCGTGGGAGGCTGAAGCACGAGGTTGGAGAAGAAACCTTTAGCTTGACGCCAAATTCTTCACCACTGAGAGCAAGAAAATAAAAGATGTGAGACTTGAAACTGGCCTTCCTGTCTATCACGACGTGCCGGACTTCTTGGACACCCTGGGGAGGAGAGGTCTTCTGATGGACGGGGTTGCCTACAGATGGTTTCTCTAGCAAGTAGGCTTTCCAGGAGAGCTCCTCAACAGAGCTCATGGGTTTCTTAGCTCTCTTACAGATAATCTGTCTCTACTTGTAGTAACAGAGCTGGTTTGGCATGAGAAAGCATTTTGGGTGTATTGGCTTTGGCTTCTGTTCTTCCAGTGCTCAGAGGGCTTGCAGTTGAGGTCCCGAAATCAAGCGCAACTCTCCATTCCTTCATCCTTGTTCCCCTTCCACCCGCAAAACAGGGTCTGCTGTCTTCATAAGTTGAACGTCCTTGTCATGTCTTTGGCAAAGGCTTGAAAATACAGTGGAGAAGAAATGCAAGTTAGAAGCTGTTAAATGTATAAATGGTAAATCAGTGAAGGTTGGAGCCTTTTTCCCTGATGGGAGAAAGTGTCTGAACTGTGGACAAGGTGTGATGGTTGAATGTTTCTCTTAAAATAATCCTGTAACGAATTTACAGTCATGGCTGGTTAGAAGTAGGCTTTACACAATGTGCAGTCAGAATATCTTTTGCATAGGAAAATCTAAAATACCCCATGATGACAATACCTGCCTGGGGCCTTTTGTGGGACCTTTTCTTTTATTTCCACTTGCGCATCTCCAAGGTTGAAAAAATAATGACTTAAAAAAAAAAAAAAACACAACCAAAACAACCAAATTTTGAAAGTAATCTTTTGCTGTTTTTTCTGTGTCTGTGTCCTGAGGGAGGCGCTTGCTTGATAATCATTTATGTAGCAGCCAGTGCTGTTGTTTGGATAAACCTGTAGTGAATTTTCCCCTTCTTGCAGAAAGAATCCTGTTAACTGGAGGCTGCCCAGGGATCATTTCTTAGCTCCAGCCATGCTCCTGCTTCATCACAGCTGAGCAGTCTCTTCCCTGATGTGGTGGTTTGCATTGTAGTGCTTGGGCAGTGGTAGAAGTTTACTAGAAGCTCTATAAGCCACTATTTGGCAGTAGGTTTAGGTCAAAGGGAAACTCGACTTGTATCATTTGCTTAATTAATTTCATCAGCATCTTGCATAATGTGCTCAAATATATAAATAGGTCTTTGTGTTATCTTGTGTTAATTTATCAAGATCTTCGGCTAGAGGACATGCAGAGCTGTTTCAAGCTGCCTGCACATTTTGGGAGACCTGTTTTGCTTGTCCGCGTGCTGTGGTTCATTTTGTAACTCTACAGTTTGAGTAGAATTCAGCTGCCTTCTCTCTTGCCTTCCAGGTGAGAGATGTGACCTGTGTTTAGGCCACGAGGTCTGAACTCTGTAGCAACCTCCATTTCTGTGGAGCAGAGGAAGAGAGCTAGTTCAGTCCTAGTGTAAATCTTGATAAATCTCTTAAGTCAATAGTTCTTAATGGTGCTTTAAAATGAAAATGTATTGATGTCAACCCCAGTGTCAGGGATATTAGATTTTTATCATGTACATCGTTAATCAACATGAGTTTATTTTCTATTAAATCAAACATGTGTCTTTCAGGGTCTGGTATCCAGTATTTGCATGAAAACAGAATTATACACAGAGATTTAAAGCCTGAAAATATTGTTCTTCAGGATGAAAGTGGGAAGGTAAGTCAGGTGGCCTCCGTCAGTGGTGTTCCTGCTGTTTCTGGAAGTTGCCAGCAGCTTTGTCTTACCTCAGAGAAATAAAAGAGAATAAGTAGTTTGTGGCATTGAACTGGGCTGAAAACTCAACTGCCCATTTACTAAAAGTTTCTGTCGTCTTGAAGCCACAAATCCTAATTTGCTTATTTTTAAGTCCTTGTGATTAAAAACAAACAAGTTTTGCTTCCTTTCAAGAACCCTGCCTGCAACAGAATATGAATGATACAAGGTTGTAGCGTATCCCTGTGTTTGTGGCTTTGAGGGCTGCATGTAAAATCAAGCTAGTTCAGAGAGTCAGCCTCATGGATTTCTTAGTGAAAATTGTTTTCTCTATTGTTACTATTCAAGCAAATAACTTTCAGTTCCCAGATGAAAAGCTAGATACTCTGTTCAGCCAAGCTGTAACTGGCAAGCTGCTTTGAATAAAGCCAAGTCTAAGTTGAGATAGGTGGACAACGCCAGCTTACATGGTGAAACAGCAAGCTTTAACACTGTGTCACATGTTTGAAGCTTCACCATGGAATTTCTCCAGAATTTCCATTCTGGCTTTTCCTCTTCTCGAGTGTATGCTGTGGATGTCACTGCACAGATTTTGGGTTGTTTGGTGGGGTTTTTTTTTTCTCTGAATTTGCTCTTCTGATTAACTATCTAAATGGTCTACAGATTGTTCACAAAATAATAGACCTGGGATATGCAAAGGATCTGGATCAAGGAAGCTTATGCACTTCATTTGTTGGAACGCTACAATATTTGGTAAGACTTGGTGTTTTTTTCATGTATACAAGTCATGTGGTATTGCCACATTTTATAGAATCACAGAAGTGTTTGTCAGAAGGAACCTACAGAGGTCCCTTGTCCAGCCTCCCACTTGCCCCAGGACTGTCACCAGCACAAGGTCAGGGCAGCTATGGCTTGGCCCAGCCAAACCCTGAAACCCCTGAAAATGGTGGTCCTGCACCTTCCTGGAGACTCGTCCCAGGGGCCTTCCCTCTCCAGGGGAAGAAGTGTTTCCTCATGTCCAACCTCAGCCTTCCAGATGGTGATTTGGGGCCATTGCCCCTCACTGTATCACCTGTCACTTCCAAGATGAGTTTGGCCCTGTCCATCCCCTCCATCCCTTCCTGTGCTATGGTTGGGACCTGCTCTCAGCCTGCCTCCCCACAGCCAGACCCAACAAGCCCAGCTCCCTCCCATCTCCTCATGGGTTGGGTGCTCTAATCCCTGACCCATGAGGTAGCCTCAGTGGGGCTGCATCAGGGTCCCTGTGCCGCTCTGGAACTGGGGGCCATGTCTAGATGCAGCTTTGTCTCTACAGAAATGCAAGAAAATCGGTGACCAGAAGTACTGCTTTCAAAGTGTCTTTTTATTGTGATCCTTTTTAGGCTCCAGAACTCTTTGAGAATAAATCCTACTCAGTTACTGTTGATTATTGGAGCTTTGGAACGATGGTGTTTGAATGCATTGCAGGATTTAGACCTTTCTTACATAATCTACAGCCATTCACCTGGTAAGACACTTATTCTGCCAATGGTGATGCCAGGCGATAGGAACGACAGCTACTGCATGTAGTGAGGTGACAGGGTGAACCCGAACGATAAATTGTTTGTTAGGTGCTGAGGCTGGTGGTCTGCTGAGCTTTGCAGAAGCTGTTGATGCTTCGGTCATATCAACGACAGTTTGACTGGCTATTTATACACACTGTAGTATGTGCTTATTGCATCGTGTGGTAGCCACTGGTCATCATAATTCCTTCACAAGTGAAATGTGAATCAAAAAATATAAAAATAAACCAATCTGTGTATTGGTATCAGAAAAACATAATGGGAAGTAGTGATACAGTTCTTTGTTCACCAAGACTGTGAGGTTACTTATTTTTAGAAATAAATAACACACAGCAAGACAGAGTGTATTTTGTGTAGTAAACACATACTTGTGGGTTTGTAAGTAACTTCACAGTAGTGATGACCGAAATACTTTATCCTGCTTGCTCTTTCAGGGCTAGAAGAAGGGGCAGAAATATGTGGTTTTGTATTTCCACTTCTTACCTTGCAATATCAGGAATGTATGTAAGCTTGGTTTTTAAAGGGTGATTCTGCAACAGAAAAAATACAAAACTTGCTTTTCTGTTAGCATGGAAATAACAACAGGAGAAAAAGTAAATTTGAGGTTTTCTGCGAGTGTTAGCTTAAAAAATTATTGTGTGTTAACAAAAAATAATTTTAACCAATATGTTGCAATAAT
This sequence comes from Anarhynchus alexandrinus, assembly GCA_008711295.1. NCBI lineage: Eukaryota > Metazoa > Chordata > Aves > Charadriiformes > Charadriidae > Anarhynchus > Anarhynchus alexandrinus. The sequence continues at coordinate 4,095,220 of VUYV01000076.1, read as the reverse complement.
TTCCCTTTTAACTGCTAACTTTTTTTATTATTTTAATAGTTCAATATTTGTTCCATTTTTTCCACCATGGAAAACTTGATTTCCTAATCAAGGAATTAGTAGAAAACTAATAAATGAATGAGATTACGGATAGGGAAGAGCTATTTCTAAAAGAAGGAAGAGAAAAGCACAGGCCATACGTGTTGTAGCTTCAGTTCCAGTTGGGGCTGACTGGGACAGAGAGCGAGCTGGCAGCCTCCAGGAGCATTCAGCCTCGCAGCTGACTGACAGTGGGGTTGCCCTGGGAAATCCTGCTGCTCCAGGAGCAGCTGAGCTCTCGGCAAGGTTCCAACCGGTGCTGAAGTGAGCCAAGGTGAGGAAACTGAGGCAGAGTTGCTGGTGATGCTTTCCCTGGTACTGGATCCAGTAGCGTGCTGTGTTTCTAACACTTCTTAGATGCTTCACTCGGATCAAGGTAAGGGCAGTGGTAAGGCCAGAGACACAGTTAGTTGCAAGGCCTCCCCTCTTCCACTTGGAGGCATTCTGGGTGGATTGTTTTGAAACGTTGTTTTTGTCCTGAAAGAAGAGTATGTTTTCTAAAGCGACTAGACTGTGTGCTTTTTGCTGCTGCCATATTCAATTGTCTCTTTCCAAACGTAACATCGTTGGTATATCCACAAAGGATTTTATTTTCTAGGCATGAAAAAATCAAGAAGAAGGATCCAAAGCACATCTTTGCTTCTGAAGAGATGAATGGGGAGGTGCGCTTTAGTACCCATTTGCCACAGCCTCACAGCCTCTGTGGGTAAGTGTGTCCTTGTGGCTACATGTGATAATTTTTGGCTTGTCTTTTAAACTGAGGACTCCTCCTCCTGAAGCCCAAGCACTGAGAGGTCCACCTTCTTTCTCCTAAGCAGTGTTTCAAGCTACTGGCATGCTACCATTTGCTGTTAAGGAATAGCCCATAGCCACATGGCTCTTTTTTGATTCTTCGGACACTCCGGTGGCAGTTCACCCTGCAGGTTGTGGGATGATGGCAGTTCACGTTGCAGTGTGAACTCTGACCGCTTTCCGTCCGTTATCACAAGGCCACTGAGTAACATCTAACTGATAACTTGATGGTATCGAATGTCATAAGCCAAGTACTTGAGTTAGCTGCTCCATGAAAGCAAAAGCTTATAGTTTTTTGTGTTGGGAAAACTGCAGCAAGTCCAGCAGAGGCCACAAAGATGGCCAGAGCCTGTTGAAAAGAGCGTGCAAGGAGGGGCCCTTAAGCTGGGTTTCTTGAGCCTGGCAAAGAGGAAGCAAAGGGGGATCTAATTTTGTCTTCTACTATCTGTTGGGGCATTACAGAGACAATAGGCTCTTAGGGTGGTAAAGCAAAAGGACAAAAAGCAACAGCACAAGCTACAAGGGAAATGAAATTTTGACACAGGAAAATGGTTTCCTCAAGCTAGTGATGCATCCCTGGGACAGGGCCCCGAGCAGTGGGGGATCTCCATTTGTGGGGACTGCTCAGACTCGCTTTGACAGTCTTGAGCAACCTGCTGTAGCCACGACACTGGCCCTGCTGTGGGCTAGGCTCAGACCAAAGACCTCCAGGAGGGCGTTCAACCTGAATTAACCAAGTCAGAAGTCAGACTCTCATCGTTTGCCACTTATTTAGCACTTGTGTCTTCAGATGTGCTCAGCAGTGCAGCACAACCCATGGCACTAGCAGATTTCTAGGAAAAGTACTGGAGTTGAGAATGAAATAAGCGGCCTTGTGCCAGTGCTTTGGGCTTTTTGCACTGCGTACTGTCTTTAAATACGTTCTTCACAATAAACTTACATGCTGCTTGTGTGGATAAAAATGGAGGAGAACATTCCAGGCGGCTCTGCAGCACGGGGTGATTATTCTGCAGACAAAGCTTTGAAGACTATTCCATTTTATGTGTATCGCAGATGGGGTTTGGAGGAAAAAACAAAACAAAAAACAATTCTCCCTCTTACCTATTTTGACACACCTTACTGATGTGTCAAGATACTTTTGACTCAATGAATAGGAGTCAGGAAGAGGGAGAAGTGTGATGCGAGGTGTGTTGAATGGGCACGTGCTCCTGCGGTGGTCAGTGAAGACTGTTGTTAGTGGAGATGCTCCCTCTGTATGTGCTTTCCTCCTCTTCCAGGCTTTCCCTGCTGTCAGGATGAGCGACTGCAGCAAAATCAGTTCTTCATACATGTTCATCAGGTGTTGCACGCATATGGTCTCGAACCAAAGAGTTGTAGCCTTGTTGCTGTTGTGAGACCCTCGTTTTCTAAGTGGACTGAGTGTCATAGAGTATCTGCCTTCTCTTTCTTATGGCCCTTCTCTTTCAGTTTAATTGTAGAACCGATGGAAAATTGGTTGCAACTGATGCTGAATTGGGATCCGCAGCAGAGAGGTGGAGGTTTAGATCCTGAGACCAGTCGTCCAAAGTGTTTCCTAATAATGGATCACATACTGAATTTGAAGGTGAGTGAGGGTTGTGACTGGGTTTAAAGGCCTACTGAAAGCTTCTCAGAGGACAGAAAGTGTGTTCAGTGGAGTGAAGCTATAATCCTGGCATCATCCAGCTGCAGGATCACGGGGTATGTTTTTCTTGGTATCAGGAAGTGTGTATACGCAGCCTATCCAGTACATATCTGAAGGCAAAATATCACCAGTAATATCAATCTCTGGCTTTATGCTTGGAGTAGAAGAATGACCCTATATTGCTGTCTTGTTATCTCAGAAAGGACTCACTGAGATCAAATAATGGTTTAATATTTGCTAATAACAGCTTTCCTGAACTCCACTACTGATGCTGTGACCTCCAGGTCCATCTACTGTAATAGTACCTGTAGTAAAACAGTGATTACATTTAACCTGACTCTTCCCCTTCAAGTAATTGCTTTGCTGGAGTTAGACTAGCTGAGGCAAGCATGTGTAGAAGCCAGAGGATCATTTTATCTGATCTGGAAGGATTCCAAAGGAATTAAAGCCTGAAACACAAAGTATCATGCCTGTGATTAGGACTTGTCAAAATCCGTAGATCATGGTGTGGTTTGGGTCTTGCAATCTCTGCCCAGTTATAGTAAAACTATAGAGAGGGCCATGAGAGTGGTGAGAAGACAAGCGCTGGTATGCAGCAGCTTTTTTTGTATGGAGGGATTAAAGGAAATGGAACTCCCTTTCTTGGGAGCAGTACAGGCCAGCATCAGAGAGGACAAGGCTCAAGATGGCCATTATGCCAGCTTGTCACCATTCTTTTGATATAACTGAACTGCAGCGTGGCTTGGGAAGGTGTGTTTTATTGTAATTTTCTCTGACATTAAGTTAAAAGTTACAGGTCCAGGCTTTGAATTGTATTATGTGGAGCTTTACTCCTGAACTTGATTATTGTAGTCATTAAAACTCAAACAGTGCTCTCAATCTAACATGCTAATTGCTTCATACTCCCTCCGAGGACTTTGTGTCTTTTGTCTTTGATAGCCAGTGACTTGCAACCAACTTGTACTCTTTTCACAGATAGTACACATCCTAAATATGACTTCTGCCAAGATTGTTTCATTTCTCTTGCATCCGGAGGAAAGCCTTCATTCCCTTCAGATTCGTATTGAGTTTGAAACTGGAATAAGTACTGGAAATCAGGAGCTGCTGTTGGAAACAGGGATTTGCCTGGACCCTCGGAAACCTGCTTCCCAGTGTGTTATTGATGGCGTAGTAAGAATGATTCTGTTCATTTAATGTCTTTCATGTTCTCAGGGGATTTAAAAATCTTAGGGAAGACAAATTGCCTTAATCTTCTTCCACTGGGGACAGTTTGCTCTGTAAGTATAGTAACTCTTAAGGTCTAGCTTTATTTCCTTTATCAGGTAATGTAAGTAGATTCCTATAGTTATACTCTGTCTAAATATTTAGATACAGTAACTTGCTAGCAAAGAATACTGTGTTTCTGTGACATCTATCAAGATCAGGTTTTTAAGTTACCTGGTAAGAAGAGTGTCTGCCCACAATAATTAGTTCATGATGTAACCAGGATCCTCTGTGTTAGTAGGCGCTATGTTTGGGATTTGTCTTGTTTACATTCTCTTCTCTTTTTCTCACCAGAGAGGCTGGGATAGCTACATGGTCTATTTGTTTGATAAAAGCAAAACTGTCTATGATGGACCCTTTGCTTCTCGGAGTCTGTCTGACTGTGTAAATTACATTGGTAAGTATGCTGGAGGACAGCTGGGATCTGAAAACACTCCTTCTCGTGTATTATGAAAGTAGATTTGCCTTACAAATCTCTGTGTATTATCTTGAAGGGCATTCCCTGATTCAAAGAGGACCATTTAAGAACCTGGAGCGGCCTAATAAAGTTGCATCTACAGTGCGATATCTCCACATGTTGTAGATGTAACAGTTCAGAGAATTTATTGCCCACGCTTTGGGAGGTCTCCTATAGAGCAACTTAAGAATTCAGTTAAGGTTTTTGCCCTTGTATTAAATCCCGTGCACTGAACAGCATCTACCCTGCCTAAACCTAAACATCACCCCACTTAAACAGAACCATGATGTGAATGAAGGCTTGGGAGGTAATATGTGCAACCTAATCTTGTAGCCTAGAGAGGGAAACTTTTGGTCTGTGTCTGCACACTGCATCCTGGAAAGAAGATGATCCTGACTTGCGGACTGTGATTTCATTTGCACAGCCTTCTGGTCTGCTAAAGGGTCTTGTCCTTTCACACCCACAGAGTGTTGCAGTGACATCATGCCAGGAGATGTTTGCAGAACTTGAGTGATAGCCCGCATAGATGTCCTTTGGTGGTACCAAGAGTCAGGAACCTTCTTATGTTAGGGTTTAGCATCTGAAGAAGTTGTGCACATATCCCGTCTTCTCTTCCTCCCCTCCTCCCCGTGCACAGGTACAAGCAGGTTTCAGCTCCTTGCAGTCCTGTCTCCTGAGATTGGATGCTTTGGATGTTCATGAGCAGTTGCCCTCCTATAGCCCTCCTAGATTTATGTTTCTGAACCCCATATCAGCATCCTGAGGATAGAGATTACCTTTTTGCCCTGTACTGTCTGTGATAGCTGCGTTTCAGCTGTGATCCATCTCTTGTGTCTCACCTAAGTGAAAGAACAGGTCCTTCATTCTGTGCTGCTGATTATTCAGGACCTGTGTGAGGAAATCCACCTTGCTCTGATCATGGAGCCAAGCCAGTGTATTGGCCATGTTGCACCAGTTGCGGAATTGTTGTCCTTTCCCTGTGGAGGTTATGGATTAGGGCTGGTCTTCAGAGACACTTGGTAGAGGTTCAAAACCTGCAGTCTTGTACTGTCTTCCCAACAGTTCTTAGCTCTAGTGATACTGTGTCCATAACTCCATAGCTTCTACCTCTGGTCTTGCCAAGCAGGGCCAAGTGTCTGAGAGAGTCCAGGCCCCTCCTTCCTCTTGAGTTGTTAGGAGTAGAGCCATCTATTGCTGCACGGATACTGGTGGGATCTGCTCCAGTTGGTCCCTTTTACTTCTGGTGCTGCTGCCTGGCCCTGGCATCATCGGTATTCTTTTAGACCATGCATGAAAGCTGCTTCTCTGCTTACAGCTTCCCTTACATGTCTCCTGAAATGACAGCAGTCATCTGCAGGACCTAATACACCTCTATGAAGGTATTTATATACCCAACATACCTGTATGAAGGACCTTGTATACCTCTATAAAAGAAAAAAAATAGTGTCAAGGGACAGGAGACATCTACTGGGATACTGCATGTAAAGGAAATGCCTTGTGAAATACAGTTTCTGTTAAATAGCTTTATTTTCTTTGGCCTGGCTCTGCAGAAGTTGTGCTGGTTTTCCCTCTCTTCTTTTACTGTCAGTCAAGTTTATTCTGATTGGTTTTTTTCCTGTGTGCTGGGCTATTTTATTCTGGCAAATCTCACTGCATGGCATAATTGTGCTGAATCTCTTGGAGCTAAGGCTTTTTACGACATGTTTATTGATCTCCCAATGTACTGACAGTTCCCTGTCTCTATAGGGGAACACACATAAGTCCTGCATCTTTTCCCCTTAAACATCTACATCAGGAATTTGGGATGAAATGTACAAAAGACTAGAAGGCATTTTTGGATGAAACACACGTCAGGACAGTGACCAATATCAATTGATTAAGTGGAGCAATTACATTTGCTTTGTTAGCTTGGGCAAGTGCTTTAGAGAGAGTTTTTGGATAAAACCACCCATGGGTCCTGCCTTGGGCCATGTTTCATGCAATATGCCCCATGTCTGCTACTGCCAACAGGCCAAAGCGCTCTAAGAAATCAGTACTCTTGTAGCTGCGAGTTCAAACATGAGGTGTTGCTTGGCCAGTAGCAGGCTGCCAAATACCTGGGGAGCCGTAACATGAAAAACTTATACATGCTTAGGCAGCATCCCATAAAAAGTGAACAGAATCTTATGTGGTTTGATCCCTTAGTTTAGGCACCTGAAGCAAGTTAGGAATGTTGTAAGCACTGAAGTCCTTTTCTTGAGTTGTCCTTTCATTTGTGTACAATTGTGTTTTTTCTTGCATTTAGTACAGGATAGTAAAATCCAACTGCCAATTCCTCAGCTGCGCAAGGTGTGGGCAGAAGCAGTTCACTACGTGATTGGGCTAAAAGAAGATTATAGCAGGCTTTTCCAGGGCCAGAGAGCTGCCATGTAAGTTGCTACTCCTCATTCAGAAGATTCAGTGTTAGGCAAATACAGAGACTGTTTGCATGGAAATGTACATCTTGGGGACTTTTGGTTACCCAAAGTTTTACAGCCCTCTGCTGTTCTATGCTTTTACATTATAAAACATACTTGGGCTGGGAGCTTATTCCACTCCAGGAATTTTACCACATGGTGCCTGACACAGATAATACTGAAAAAACTTGAACCTTGAATATAGTCATAGACTAAACTCACAGAATGGCTGAGGTTGGTGGGGACCTCTGGAGGTCATCCAGTCCAACCCTCCCTGCTCAAGCAAGATCACCTAGAGCTGGTTGCCCAGGACCATGTCCAGATGGCTTTTAAGTATCTCCAAGGATGGAGACTCCACAGCCTCTGTGGGCAACCTGTGCCCGTGCTCGATCACCCTCACAGTAAAAAAGAGTTTCCTGATGTTCAGAGGGAACCTCCTGTGTTTCAGTTTTTTGCCCATCACCCCTGGTCCTGTCACTGGGCACCACAGAAAAGAGCCTGGCTACATTCTCTATGTACCCTCCCCTCAGGTATTTTTGATACATTTTGATCCCCCCTTGGCCTTTGGTTCTCCAGGCTGAACGGTCCCAGCTCTAATCTTCATAGCCCCTCCTTGGCCTCTCTCCAGTATCTCTATGTCTCTGATGTACTGGGAAGACCAGAACTGGACCCAGGTGTGACCCTACCAGCAGTGAACAGAGGGAGAGGATCTTGACCTGCTGGCAACGTGCCTCCTCCTATTGCAGCCCAAGATAGTCGTTTTGCAAGTGGCAGAATGAGTGGAACTGTGTGTTATATTATATTTGTAGGGTTTTGTCCTATGATTGAGTCACAGAATGAGCAGTGTCACATATCTCAAGTGATAAAAAAGGTGCCAGCATTCACCAGCACCCTGTATGTCACATGTATCACAGCACCCTGTAAATGCTAAGAAATAATCTACACTGCAAAGACTGTTTAACTGAGCTTGGCAAAAAAAACCCTGGGAAACAAGGAAGGACTTTCTCTTTTGCTTGCTGAGGACCTGCAGCTTCTGAGGACATGAGGTGGAGCCTATGACCCCATGGAGACTCCCTGTTCCAAGGATCTTACAAAATTTTTTGCTAGCTATGTCTTTCCTTCAGGTAATGTGACAGCACTGGCCACAAGTCCAGATACGCTTTTCAACTAATGTGCTGTTCTTGTTTCATTTGTTAGGCTCAGTCTTCTTCGGTATAATGCCAACCTTATCAAAATGAAAAACAATATGGTGTCAGCATCTCAGCAACTGAAAGCAAAGCTGGAGTTCTTTCATCAAAGCATTCACCTCGACCTGGAGAGATACAGTGACCAGATGGCTTATGGCATATGTGCGTATTGTATAATTCTTGCCTGGGTGTCTTGTCTGATCCTATAAAGGATCAGACTGACTATGAAGAGCTGTGGGTAAGAACTAGCATTGAAAGGAAACGCATGCAGGAGCCGCCACTGTGTTCTTCAGCATGCTTATGAGTATGTTTTAGCTGGGGCAGATGCAGGAGAAGAGTTTGGCAGAAGCAAAGAAAGATAAAACATTTTTGGAGACCTTCAGTGACAGTGAAACAGGTGGTCAGCTGTTCCCCACTGAGAACACCAAGAGAAGAAAATTGGAGTATTAATAGTACTGGTGATGTAAACGTTTGCTATTTATTCATTCAGAGTCTGATTCATTTGGAGTCGTCACTGGGCATAAAGTGGAGGGCAGAGTTGCTGCACTTGATGTACAGTGGATGGGCCACCAACCATCCATGGCAGAACCAACGGGCATGGTGACTGTAGAAACATCATTTTGAACAGCGCTAAGGGAGTGATCCTGCTGTGCTTGAAATTAGGAGGTAGCATGAGTCAGGATGAGAGATGAGGTGAAAAAGCACCAGCTACAGTTTTAATATTGCAGAAACTACTGGATCTTACAAATACTATTCAGGGGAGAATAGTGAGATTTATGCATAGTTTGGATATATGGCTAAAAACCAAAACTTGAGTCAAAAATTATGACTGGGCTGAAGGAGGATGATGGAAAATGGAAAAACTCGGGGAACTGGTTTTGGATAGTCTGTGTTTAATCAAAAGTGGCAGTTGTTGAGCTTAATGGTGGAGTTTAAAGGCTCAAATTCATTTTAGGCCAGTGATTGCAAACAGCGAAATCCTACCAAACAGTTCGTATGTGAGCATGGAGTTGTTAAGTTGCAACTTTGCTGTCTCTCTGCAATCTCTGGGTCATGACTCCTGCTTGGAGATTCAACGTCATGCTCTTTATGTTCAAATTCAACTGATGTGTGTAAAGCTCAGGTCATGCTTTATTTTTGTGTCTGTATGTTTTTATAAATTATCAACTCTTTTTCTCTTAAGCTTCAGAAAAGATGCTCAAAGCCTGGAAGGAGATGCAAGAGAAGGCCTCTCAGTGTGCACAGGTAGGGAATATTAAAGAAGCTTCATCCCCTCTGTGAAGCAGATCACGACAGGAACTTAGTGTCGTATGTGCCACTGCTCTGTGCCTTCAGTGTGTTTCATATCCTGCCTGCTGTGGGAATGAGAACATCATTGCAGATGCCTGATAAAAGAAACAGTCCCTAGTCACCAGGTTGTTTGTATCTAGTGGTTTGAAGAAAACCAGCACAAATGTCACCAGGCTGCATTGTCTGTATGGGAAAGTAGACTATGAAGACACGTTATTTATTGTCTAAAAGAAATGATGTTGCTGTAGCCAGGAGTCTTCCTGGTTGGATTTATTGCGCAGAAAAATTTCCATTGCTACAGCTGAAAACAATACCAGTTGCTTACTATTGCACTTTTGAAATCACTGCATACTTCATTTAGGAGTACAGACATCAATTTCTGTTATTCTGCAGGTAAATATGCAAATTTGGTTGTAATAAGAGTCATCCTTAAGAAATTTAGAGCAGAGCTTAAGCCAGTTCTTACTCTGAGTAGTCCTAATGGTTAGCAGATGTTTTTGCTTGTGGTTTATGGACAGTTGAGCTGGCATAATGGCTTTCTCTTCCTCGGAGAGTTCTGCGAGAAAGGCTAGTTGAAATTTATCTACTGCTTAGAATTCTGATCTCTGTCTTCTGGGAACGAGCATTTTAATTTCATGTCCACTGAAAACGATGAGGAGATAAAGGCCTTTTTGACAGAGAACAATTCTGCCTGCAGTTCTGTCCAGACCTTTATAGGGAAAGAGTAAGCTTTTAGCTGTGAAAACTAGGGACAGAGTTAGGATGATCGTAGCTTATTTCAAAAGCTATTTCTTCTTTTCTACTGGATGTACTGAATAAAGCTGGGGAGGGGAGAGGCATTCAGAGGGGAGCATTCAGAAGTGGGGGCATTCAGAAGGAACGCAAGGAAAAATTAGCACATTTGTAATGTGTAATATTTCTCAGAGGGAAGGTCTTTAAAATATCTCAAAAAGTAGTCTCTTTATTGCGCTCCATGATAGCAGTTAGCTGCAGGAGTGCCAATAACGCATGTTCTGCTGACCAGGACTGTCACGTGGTTTGCTGGGCTGATGTCTCGCATTTCTGCTCTCCCATGCAGGGAGTTCTTGTATTGGCTGTTGTAGTAATACAGAGCACAGTGATTAATACACCATTAGAAACACAAACAATGAATTACATTGCCTGTTTTTTTTTCCCCTGTGAAGGAATAGGCTGGGTAGTTCAGATTCTGGGATCCATTACCTATCTGCATCTAAGTCAAAAGGTTCTTTCTGGGTTGGACTAGATGATCTCCAGAGGTCCCTTCCAACCCTGACCATTCTGTGATTCTTGGAGCCTTGATTCTGCTTGCTCATGTGATGGAGATAGGGCAATTGGGATTCCCACTTGAATATCCCTCTGTGTAGCTCTTTACATTTTGGGATCTTGTTGCTTCCTGTTAGGATAAAAGGGAGGCTGCTTCTAGCTGTATAACTCAAAGCTGTCACAGGCTGTTTCCAGGAAACCAGGAACCTCAACCAATATTTACTTAGCAGACCATCAGAATCATGTTCTGTCTTCAAGTTGTGCAGTCCACATGTATAGTCACACTGTGTCCATGTATCAAGAATCGAAGATGTTTTACTCTGTAATACACAGCAGTGTCTCAGTCTCTCTAGTGGGCAGCTTAACTTCTGTGAATTCGAGACGGTTATGCTGTATGGTGAGTCATGGTGCTCCAGATAAAGACATTTCTTTTGATAACAGGGTTTACTTCATGTTTTTCTCACAATCTGATTCTCCTTTGATTATGTGGCTTCTCGCTGCTTCTATGTCGTCTTCTTTTACTCTACCTGCAAGACCTACAAACATCCCTTCCTGGTCAAGGGGTCACGTCCCATTTATATACCCCTGTACCAAGTATATCTGCAGTTTCAGTGAAGGAAAATGTTCAATTTGCAGGTCCTACAGCCCCAGGTCAGAAAGGAAAAGCTGAAATACCCCCAGATACTTTCTTGGGAAGGCAGATCTGTGCCTACACTCTGTGGTGCTAAGACCTATTACAGTGACCAGTGCTTTCTTAACCATGCTGGGCATCTCCAGTGCATGTCTGGCACCACATACCCAATCCTCATGCTTAAAAATTTTGTTATTGGCTGCCTCACCTAACTTAAGTGTCGGGGCTTGGCATAAGATTGGTATCTTTTGTATTGCATTGAGGAAGATGTGAAACACCGGAGAAATGTCAAACCAAAATGGATACGGGCAGGTAAAATGTAAGAGCACCTTCTGTCCATACTGTAAAAGTAGGAGAAAAAAAGCTTTGCTGCTAGCACGAGTGAGAGAGAGAGTGTGTGTGTGCGCGCGCATGCACGCACACAGCATGCATCTCAGAGGGAGGATTTCTGAAGAAGCTGATTTTTCTCATCCACTGTGGTTGGTGGAGGTTTGGATCTAGGTGATACCATGCACTGAGATAATAACAGTAACCTCAATTACCGTAGCAGCAGTCATGCTAAAGAGCTTCTTTCTCCTAAACTCTGCATGGAGTAAACTCTGCATTGAATGGACAGTGGGGTGGATTGAGAACTGGCTAACAGATAGAGCTCAGAGGGTTGTGGTTAGTGGTGCAGAGTCCAGCTGGAGGTCAGTAACAAGTGGTGTCCCTCAAGGGTCAGTACTGTGTCCAGTCCTGTTCAATATATTCATCGATGATCTGGATGAAGGGATAGAGTGTACCATCAGCAAGTTTGCTGATGACACTAAACTGGGAGGAGTGGCTGACACGCCAGAAGGCTGTGCTGTTTTACAGCGTGACCTGGACAGGCTGGAGAGTTGGGCAGAGAGAAACATTATGAAATTCAACAAGGGTAAGTGTAGGGTACTCCATCTGTGGAGGAATAACCCCATGCATCAGTACAGGTTGGGGGCTGACCTCCTGGAGAGCAGCTCAGTGGAAAGGGACCTGGGAGTCCTGGTGGACAACAGGATGAACATGAGCCAGCAACGTGCGCTGGTGGCCAAGAAGGCGAATGGCATCCTGGGGTGCATCAAGAAGAGTGTGGCCAGCAGGTCGAGGGAGGTCATCCTCCCCCTCTAGTCTGCCCTGGTGAGGCCGCATCTGGAGTACTGCGTCCAGTTCTGGGCTCCCCAGTTCAAGAAAGACGGATCTGCTGGAGAGGGTCCAGCAAAGGGCTACAAAGATGATTAGGGGATTAGAACATCTCTCATATGAGGAAAGGCTTAGAGACTTGGGTCTCTTTAGTCTAGAGAAAAGAAGATTGAGGGATGATCTTATCAATGCTTACAAATACTTAAAGGGAGGATGCCAGGGGGATGGGAGCAGTCTTTTTTCAGTGGTGCCCATTGATAGGACGAGGGGTAATGGGCACAAGCTTGAACATAGGAAGTTCCATCTTAACATGAGGAGGAACTTCTTTACCTTGAGGGTAGTGGAGCACTGGCACAGGCTGCCCAGAGAGGTTGTGGAGTCTCCCACTCTGGAGACATTCAAAACCCGCCTGGACGCTGTCCTGTGCAACCTGTTGTAGGTGACCCTGCTCTGGCGGGGGGGTTGGACTAGATGATCTCCAGAGGTCCCTTCCAACCCTGACTATTCTGTGATTCTGTGGAGTCAGCCCATTATCCAAACAAGTATTCTGGGGATCTTCATCTACTTTATCGCCCTTCTCTTTCAGTTTGATTTGTCACTACATTTCCCCATTAGGCTGAAGATATAGGATATCTGGATGAGCAGATCATGGCTTTGCACACAGAGATTGTAGAGCTTCAGAAGAGTCCATATGCAAGGCGCCAAGGAGAGGTCATGGAGAGCTTGTAAGTCCTTTGCTGATTGATTTTTTTTTTTATTGCACATAAATGGATTTTGTGTATTTCAGTGTCAGAGGATTGGTTGGGGTTTTTTTCCCTCTATTGGTGGATCCATCAGCACTTTCGAAATGCATTCCTCGCTTTTTGCAAGTACAGAGTCATTTGCTATCAGTTTAAGATCACTTTGCTGGTAAAAGGGAAGATCCTACCACTCGTGGCTGTACGTTCCTCATTCCTCTTGAAGTTCTAAGGATCACTTTACAGCACTATAAGGCAGAATGCACAATGGCTAGACCTGAGGAAACATGGAAAACACAGCTAGGGAGGACAGGATGCTTCTCTGTCACTGACTATGAAACTTCGTCTTAGAAGAGGATGGGCCTAAGATATATCTTGGTCTCAACTGAAAAATGCAGAGGATTTCTTGTTGCATTGGAGAAGAGTGAATTTTATAGTGTTGAGTGAGAAAATTATGAGATCATTGTAAAATCCTGTTAAGTATCTTCAGTGTGTTTTCAAAGCAAGGATAATTAATAACTCGTGGGTACTTGAATATTTGGAAACATGAATATTTTATTTTTTTAAAATATGAAAGAGCTAAGTGGTATGACTGATCTTAAGAAGACCTAAGAAGCAATTATTTTAGTTTGGGCTGTTGCTGAGAGCACAAGTGGCAAATATAAAAGCGAGAGATCAAATAGCCACCAAGATCGAATAGCTGCTAAATTTGTTGTTAATAAAAGCTCTTCTAAATGACTGAATATTCTGGGAGGAAATATGCCTGTTCCTGGCATGTTCTCCTGCCTCCCTCTTCGCGGAGCTAGATAGCTAAGTTGCTTTTCATCCACGTGTAGTTGTAGGAGCAGCAAAACTGGTGCTCAGGGGAGGAAATGGTGGAATGGAGAAACCACCTCTTGCAGCAGTAGCCCGCATTCAGAGCAGCTTAAACTAATCATGAACCCACCTCCTAAAAGATAATTTTTAAGCACTTTCACCATGGCAAACCCAAGGCTGCATCAGCTTAAAGGAAGGTGCTTAAACTGTGCCCTAAGCTGTTGACTATTCTGCTCTAAAGCTACTCCTGTTAATGAGGAGTGAAGCGGAGAACAGATCGAGTCTCCTGCTCTTTAGTTTTTGGAGCTGTAGCAAAGCATACTGCAGAGCAGTAGCTCAAGGTTTGATATACACTGCCACCAGACACACATTGTGCGATCGCAGCCCAGACGGCCAACCATATCTTGGGCTGCATCAGAAGTAGTGTGGCCAGCAGGTCGAGGGAGCTGATTCTGCCCCTCTACTCCGCTCTGCTGAGACCCCACCTGGAGTACTGCGTGCAGCTCTGGAGCCCCCAACATAGGAAAGACATGGACCTGTTGGAGCGGGTTCAGAGGAGGCCACAAAGATGCTTCGAGGGCTTGAGCACAGCTGCTGTGAGGACAGGCTGAGAGAGTTGGGGTTGTTCTGCCTAGAGAAGAGAAGGCTCCAGGGAGACCTTATAGCAGCCTTCCCGTACCTAAAGGGGGCCTACAGGATAGCTGGGGAAGGATTTTTTACTAGGGCATGTAGTTCTAGGACAAGGGGGGATGGCTTCAGACTGTAAGAGGGGAGATTTAGATTAGATATTAGGAAAAAATTTTTGGCTTTGGTGGTGGTAAGGCACTGGAAGAGGTTGCCCAGAGAAGTTGTGGAAGCTCCATCCCTGGAGGTGTTCAAGGCCAGGTTGGACAGGGCTTTGAGCAACCTGGTCTAGTGGGAGGTGTCCCTGCCATGGCAGGGGTGTGTGAACTAGATGATCCTCAAGGTCCCTTCCAACCTAAACCATTCTGTGATCCTGTGGATCCTGGGTGATGTCTCAGATTTACCTGACAGTGCTGGATGCTAATGTTCTCTTTTTCCCAGTGCAGCAGGAGTAAAGAGCATGTCTCCCCCTATCCTTGGCTGATGCAGAAGTTTCAAGATGGATAACTATACGGCACACTAGAAATAATTGGGGTGATCTAAGGGCGGCTAAGGGAAAGAAGAGGTCTGGTGAGGGCCCATAAGCAGAGTTAGAACTGGCTAAACTGCTGCTTGTTTCTGGCAGACTTTTGATTTAGAACAGCGAAGATTTGTTCAAGGGTGGAAGCTTCAGTGTCTGGCTGCTTTTGAAATATTTGAAAGGAGTAACATTTATTTAATGGGAAGAAGAGAAACGCTGTCCTCTTGTTTGCGATGCAGCTGTCTCTTTCCATTTGCAGACTATCAATAAAATTCATGCAAAAAATGCTGAACAGGTACAAGAATTTCTCAGGCAATTTTCCAGAAGTACCTGTAGTTACAAAAATGAAGTTTCATAATTAAGGATACCACAGAAAGAAAACACAGCTGAGCCACATGAAAATTTGAAACTGAAAATAACCTCTAATTGGTAAGGTTATCTGAGAAGAAAATGCATAATCAGAGGAAAGGAGAGAGAGCTTTTAAGGAAGAGTTGGTTTCCATCGCAGAAAGACCATCCCTGTGTTCTAAATGTCATACTTCTATACTAGCTATAGAGGAAGGTGGCAGCTCCAATGTTCAGCAAGTCATAACTTAATTGCAATGCTTTTTTTTTTCGAGTCACCTGCTTGTTGATACATGTATGAATGATTTTCTTCTTTTTAAAGGGAACAGAGAGCCATAGACCTATACAAGCAGTTAAAAACAAGACCTCCAGGTATGGAAGGGGATGGTTGAAAGACTGTTTCACACTCGTACCCCATGACCAATTTTTCTGAACTCAAACCCAGAAAATACTATTTAGGAAAAGGCAAATGATTATATTAAAGCTAACGAGACTGTAGGGCATACCTTAAGACGATTTCTTCTTTTTGCTGAGCCTAGAGCTCTCCCAAATTCTGTAGTCCTGTTCCTCAGCCATGGGTTTGTCTTTTGGTTTTCAGTCAGTCTTGGAGTGTCTGCCCTGAGCATGTGTCTGCCTTCTGGCATTCTCTATGTTTCTTCTTGCCCCTAGTACTATTGCTTTACTCCCTCCAGACGTGGGAAGAACTGCTGTTCCTCTGTCATCCTTCCAACCCAAGGGCAGTCTCTTTTCTCCCTCTCCTCGTCTCTCTTAATTATAGTGGATGGAGGCCCATGTTTGGGGGTTATTATGTTCTGAACATAGTAACTGGTGAACAGAAAGATTTAGTTACTTGTGCATTTGACAACTCCTTTCAGTCCTTGTTGAAGGCAGTATCTAGACAGCAAGAGTGGCTGGAATTGTATACATTAACTGGAGAGAAAAGACATTGAGGAGAAGCTGTGCCTAATGAGAGACTGTGAGAGATTTTAACACATTTCATTTTGTTTCAATTTGTTTGGCTGCACTCATTAAGTCAGCTCTCTTCTTGACTCTGGGCATTTGTGTCCAGAGTGGCTCCTTGCTGAAGGAGCCACATTTTACTAATGTGGTGATTGATGGTCCTTCCAGATCATGCCTACAGTGACAGCACGGACATGGTGAAGATTATTGTGCAGACAGTACAGAGCCAAGATCGAGTTCTCAAGGAGCTCTTCGGCCATCTCAGGTACTTTATGAAGAAAAAAAAAACCCAAACAAATGCAATTGTAACACTTGTAGCTTTGTAGGAGAGCAAAAACTGTGGAGATCAGAGCTGAAAAGCTCCATCCACAGGTATATGTTTCTAATAACAATATTAATTGTGCTCCTTTCTGTCTGTGTTGATTTTCCACTTTTTTAAAAATGTCCAGCTAATAGGGAAGGGGAGGAGAATGCAGGGGCTTGTACTGTTAGCATCCAAGAGTTCACTTAAAAATGAGACAAATTCTGCCAGTGTTGAGGTTGCGATTAAAATCTTGTGGGGGAAAAAAAGAAATAGCATAACAGCTGAGCAGATATCACAGTGATTTATTCATTAATTCTTCAAGTAGCTCAAAAAATGTCATTATGCAGGTCTCAGTAGTCAGCAAAGCATGATTTAGTGTTATTTCCATGTGTGGCTTATGCTTAGTAGATCCCATAAAGAAAGTTGTTAGCTATGGTATGGTCAGTGCACAGAGGCCAACACAGACCAGAGAAGATGAATAAAATACCATGGCTGAGTTGCTGTGCTGTCTGTCCCTTGTCATCAGGATCAATTTTTGCATTTCAAGTAAGAGCAGCTTATATTGTGGGTATTAACAGTAGTGTCATCTACCGTTTTTTTTGAGTCTGGGAAAAGTCCAGGGGACCCTCCAGTCTTGCAGCTGTCAGGGTGCTGTGCTAAGAGACAGGGGAATTCTCACAGAATTTTTCTTGATTCCCAAGGTGAGGCTTTTGGTTTTGCCAGAACATATTGCCACACAAACTGGAAAGTAACTTTGTGTTTGTTTTTTATTGCAGCAAGCTCTTGGGCTGTAAGCAGAAGATCATTGACTTGCTTCCAAAGATTGAAGTGGCTCTAAATAACATCAAGGAAGCTGACAACTCAGTGATGCAGATGCAGGGCAAAAGACAAAGGGAGATATGGCATTTGTTGAAAATTGCTTGCGTAAGTAGTTTTTGGACTACTTGTTTGCTCTTCCTTCCAGCAGGGGAGCCAGGGGACATCAAATGAAACTCTGAAGAGACCAAAAAGGGAAAACTTCCACACAATAGTTGATTTTTTTTTTTGTTATTGTAGAGAAGGGAAGTTTGAGATGCTAAAATTTGACACGAATCATAGAACAGCTTGTGTTGGAAGGGACCTTTAAAGGTCACCTAGTCTAACCCCCCCTGCCATGAGCAGAGACATCTTCCAGTACATCAGGTTGTTCAGAGCCCCGTCCAACCTGACCTTGGATGTTTCTATCTACCACCTTTCTGGGTAACCTGTTCCAGTTTTTCACCACCCTTGTTGTAAAAAAATTTCTTCCTAATATCTAGTCTAAATCTTCCCTCTTTTAGTTTAAAGCCATTACCCCTCATCCTATCGCAACAGGTCCTGCTAATAAGTTTGTCCCCATCTTTTCTGTAGGCCCCCTTTAAGTACTGAAAGGCTGCTATAAAGTCTCCGTGGAGCCTTCTCTTCTCCAGGCAGAACAACCCCAACTCTCTCAGCCTGTCCTCACAGCAGAGGTGCTCCAGCCCTCTGATCATTTTTGTGGCCCTCCTCTGGACCCGTTCCAACAGGTCCATGTCTTTCCTATGTTGGGGGCTCCAGAGCCGGATGCAGTACTCCAGGTGGGGTCTCAGCAGAGCGGAGTAGAGGGGCAGAATCACCTCCCTTGACCTGCTGGCCATGCTGCTTTTGAAGGTTGGCCTTCTGGGCTGCAGTTGCACATTGCCAGCTTATGTCCAGCTTTTCATCCTCCAGTACCCCCAAGTCCTTCTCGGCAGGGCTGCTCTCAATCCCTTCATCCCCCAGCCTGTATTGATACTGAGGGTTGCCCCAACCCAGCTGCAGGGCCCTGCGCTTGGCCTCATTGAACCTCATAAGGTTCACACAGACTCACTTCTCAAGCCTGTCAAGATCCCTCTGGACGGCATCCCGTCCCTGAGGCGCGTCAGCCACGCCACTCAGCTTGGTGTCATCTGCAAACTTGCTGAAGGTGCACTCGATCCCACTGTCCATGTCATTGACAAAGATACTGAACAGTACTGGTCCCAGTACGGACCCCTGAGGGACACCACTTGTTACCAATCTCCACCTGGACTTTGAGCCGTTGACCGCTACCCTCTGGATGTGACCATCCAACCAATTCCTCATCCACCAAGCAGTACACCCATCAAATCCGTATCTCTCTGATTTAGAGAGAAGGGTATTGTGGGGGACCATGTCAGAGGCCTTACAGAAGTCCACATAGTCGACGTCTGTAGCTCTTCCCTTGTCCACTGATGCAGTCACTCTATCATAGAAGGCCACTAGGTTGGTCAGACAGGACTTGCCCTTGCTGAAGCCATGCTGGCTGTCTCGAATCACCTTGCTGTCCTCCACGTGCCTTCAGAGACAGCTCTGCACACTCTGTCTTTTTTTTGATGTAGAGGGCAATGCCTCCGCCCCTCCTTGCTCACCTGTCCTTTCTGAACAGCCTGTAGCCATCGATAGCTGCACTCTGGTCATGGAATTCATCCAACCAGGTTTCAGTAATGGCAACTAGGTTGTATCTTTCTAGCAGCATGGTGGCTTCCAACTGCTTCTGTTTGTTGCCCATGCTGCGTGCCCTGGGATAGGTGAACTTCAGCCTGATGCATTAAACCTATCATGATATTAGTGCTGCAAAAGCGAAGTAGGTCCTTTCCTGATTAGTTTAAGGTGTTCCAAGACTACACTGCATTTTCTGCATCAGTTACAGTGACTATACAGCTGAAGCAATCTCCTGATTTCCACATGCATAGGTCAGTATAGGAAACATGTATGTCTTTCCCCCTGTTGGGAGAGCTGCTGCTGTGCATGACTCAGTTTAGGACATGGCACCGCCTCCTAATTCTTCAGTGTAGAAGACATGCTACATACAACACAGGTGACTTGCATGCAGAGGCATTTGGTACCAGCTATTTGCAAAACTGTGGAGGGTTGTATCAGCTGACTTGCCAGCCACAGGCATGGCCTAGATTGTGCGTATGCGTTACAGACAGTGCTTATGTTTAATCGCAAGTCTTGCATACAAAAGAATTAAGCCTGACTAAATTCTTCCTTTGTCCATCACAGCAGATTAATTTTTTTTTTTTTTTCTAGACTCAGAGCTCTTCTCGATCACTGGTAAGCTCCAGCCTGGAAGGGACAGCCTCAACTCCAGCAGCCACGTGGCTCCCGCAGAGCTCCTCAGGGAACGTACCTCACCCTCTGTCATCTATGGCGACTCCTGAAGATGGGTAAGGCCTGTTTGGAAAGGAAAGGAGGCCACTGCAGAGAAGTCAGTGTAACTATTTGGTATGCACACACTCTGAAATCCTGTCCTCTGCCACTGGGGTCTCCAGTGCTGCGGGGGCCTGAGGGGCAGGTCTTCACCATGTCCCATGTGGTGGGTTTTGGATATGCTGGGCAGGGAGAGTTTTGGAAGGCTAGACTGTCTCTGAAGGCAACATTGTTCAAATCCTGACTGGAGTTTTAGTAACTTACCTCTGGCCATACCACAACAAAATGCAGTGATGAGATTTTGAGCCAAAAATGCAGTTCCTTTTCATGCCCAGGTTCTGGTGCAATTCCCAGGTAAATCAGACCATATTTAGTGCTTCTTACAGCTTCAGTTATTTTTAAAAGTCTTAATTCAAATAGAGGTCTGAAGTCAGGGTCAGTACTAAGCAATCCATCTGGTTCAATATCTGGATTTTTTGTGGGTTTTTTTATCCTTCCAAAAAACATTTCAGTAGCTCATATGTTACTAACGCGGTAAAAAATTCAGGAATTAGGTTGAACTTTTTATTCAGAAACTTCCGCTTTCTGGTCCTGAGCAAGTTCCACAGACCACTCTCAGCTAAAGCATGGTGCTATTCATTTCTTGCACGTTATGTTTTTCTGTCTTGGGGTTGGATTTGGTTATTAAGGCCCTCTCTCTCAGCCAGTCCTAGCTGATTAAGAGAGTTGTCAGGAGCCAAGAGTTTTGGGGTTTTTTTTCTTCACTTCATTAGTAATTTTACTTCCAGTCAGCATAACAGAAGGGAAGGCGCCCCTCAAAGACTGCTCAGCCCTCAATCTGCAGCAGCACTGGTTTTGTGGGGGCTGGGGCAGGGGTGGTGAACACTGGCATCAAACCATTTGGCCATCTCTTTCTTTTGAGTGGTCAGGGATATAGCTAGGTTTTGAAGATACACATCTTCTAAGCAGGCTTTTGCTGGAAGTCAGTTGATTTTCTGGCAACCCTGAGCAACCTTTTTCACTTCCTCTTTTCTGTCTGCTGCTGAATGTGGGGTGATCGTCTTCTAATAGGTGCTTTCCTGAGCAAGGTGCCTTTGGATCACCTCATAGCTCCTCTTCAAATCAGGACTTCACTGTATGAGGCGCGGTACAAAGAGCCAAGAGATGTAAACCTTATGTGGAGCGGGCAGTGATTGCAGGCCCCTCGCACTCAGCTCACTTCCTAGGTTCTGTAAAGGCTGAGAGTCAGTGTGGTTTGTGCAGTTTCTCTGTAGGGAAGGAGTGCAAATCCACAATTCCAGGGTGGGGATCTGCAGGATGCCACCTCAAGGCATGTTTTTATGCCGTACAAGGTAGCTTCTACAACTGCAGAGAACTATAAATCAGTTTTTGGTGTTTGGGTTTTTGGGCTGTTTTGTTTTTTCCCCAGGGCAGAGCCTTTTGAAGTTGGTGTTACTTTGTGTTTTAAATCTGTCATCTTCTGCCTTCCCTTCCTTGCAGGGAAAATTTTGTCCATGTGATAGAAGAGAATCTGAATTACCTTGAACTCTTCAGCAGTATTTTGCAGGAGGCAAGACAGGAGCAGAACAACAGCATGATGGTAAGTCTGTTGATGAGTCTCTGAGGACCTGATTTTTAAGAGCTGCAGCAGTGTCCTCTGGGGGAGTGGAGGACTCCTTAAATGGGGTCATTTGTGATGATGTGAATTGCTGTAGCTGGCATGTGATGTCTGTCATCCCTCCTGGACTCTGCTGATGTGCCGGTTGTTATGGAAGGTAGCACTTGGTGCTAGTGTCAGCCGAGCGGTGCGTGTGATGGAGTGGGCTGTTCTGTGGGACCCTCTGGCCGGCAGAGCTTGCTCGGAATGCTGGTTGCATTCTCAACTGGGAGAGTCCTGGTTTGTGTCCCTGCACTGGTGTGAGCAGGGTTCTACATTTCCAGAGCCCTTTCCTGATCATTAACTGACGCTCTCCTTAGGGCAGAAGTGGAGCTTTAGAGAGTCCTAAGAAGGTTCGTTGCACAAATTGATATTTGAAATAGCAAGAAATGACAAAAGTAAATAATGATAACCCAGACGTTTTGATGCAATCTGAAACTCTTCTTGAACTCCTAATTGAGGCCAGAGAGTTACTGCTCAAAAGAGCCCAGTTACCAGGAGAATTACATGCACCACAGAATACCGGTCTTTTAAAAGAGGCTCTCAGCTAATTTTAGGGGCTGTATTGTAGAAGAACCTGTATAAATATAATTAGAAAAGGACAATTGGGCATGTAGATTGACCTGTTTATAATAGATAAGAGTCAATACAGCTTCTGTTAGCATGAAATTGTCTCACAAATTTATTGCAGCCCTGTAAAGTCAGAGATCCAATGATATGCTGTAACTTGGATTTTCAAAAAGCTTCTTAAAGGCCTCTTTAGGGATAACTTCCATTCTCATGGGATGAAAAAGTTGAAGCTGTTTACCAGTTGTAAATGCTGAAGTAACAAGGAACAAGGTTGGGGAAATGGAGGTGGTTGATGAAATGGAGCTCTTATAAGCATTTTAATTCACAAACATTTTAATGTTCTAATGTTTATGAATAATAGTAAACAGTGAACTGAGAGTTTACTACAGTTAGTTATTTGGGATGGGAAATGAAAACTTATTAGTGGGAGTTGCAGATGACACTATAATAGCAAGGGATTGAGCAATATGAATGGGGAAATGAAATTAGCTACTGATTAAGGCAAAGTAATTATGTTAGTGGGGAGAACAGCCTTAATTATGCATACTCTGGTCTTCACCCATTGGCTGATGAATGCTTTGTTTGTCTTTGTTCAGTTCTGACAGGGTTGGTATCAGTTGTGTAATACAATCTTCTCTCTTGTCTTGTCTCCTTGCTGTGGCTGGAGACAAGCGAGAAGCCATATGACTGGCTTCTTACCTCTTAATCATCCATGTCTCCGTCATCTCCCGTATCTCATTCCAAGCTGCAGCATCTGTCTCTGGCATGTTTTAGCCCAGAAAGATGATTCATTGTTGTGGAATCATGCTCTGCAGATCAGCACCTGTTTTATGTTTGGTTTCTTTCCCCTTTTCCTTGCATCAGGGGACAGAAGTTAAGCAACTGGAAAGCAGCAGAAAATGGGATTTGTCCTTTTCATTTCACTTGGGGAAAAAACAGAGGAAAAAAGAATGAATATATATAAGAACCTATTATATAAGAACCTTTTCTCTATTCTTGCATGCATTTGACTTGGAGCCTGCCTTTCTTTTTCATTTGTGTTCTTGCCCTACCAGTACGTCCCATGGTGCACTAGGAACATGGGTGGTAGGTTTTGTGCAGGCGCAAAATGTAATTTCCAAAGCGAGTGCTGTCTGTGTTATGCCTGAGCACTGCAATAAGGGGGNGTTCCAATGCTCGATAGCCCTTTTGATGAAGAAATTTTTCCTAATATCCAATGTAAACCTCCCCTGGTGCAACTTGAGGCCATTTCTTCTTGTCCTATCGCTTGTTCCCTGGGAGAAGAGACTGACTGCCTGACACACACACACCCTCACGCCCTCCCCCGCCTCGCTACACCCTCCTTTCAGGTAGTTGTAGAGAGCAAAAAGGTCTCCCCTCAGCCTCCGAACAACCCCAAAACAACCCCAGTTCCCTCAGCTGCTGCTCATCAGACTTATTCTCCAGATCCCTCACCAGCTTCATTGCCCTGCTCTGGAGACTCTCCAGCACCTCAGTGTCTTTCTTGTGACGGGCCTAAAATTGAACATGGTATCTGAGGGGAGGCCTCACCAGTGCCGAGTACAGGGGAACAGTCACTTCCCTAGTCCTGCTGGCCACACTATTCCTGATACAGGCCAGGATGCCATTGGCTGCCTTGGCCACCTGGGCACACTGCTGGCTCATACCTCAGGTCCTTGATTCTTTGTGAAGAGATAGATGCTGAGCATCCTCTTGTCACCACCTAGGAAATGTACATTCAGTAGCCGTTCCCTGCACTTCAGTTGTTTCCTTGCTTCTTCTTTCAGAGTTTTGATTGGAGCTGGCTGAAATAGCTGAAGGAGCTGATGAGCTGCTACCTGTAAAGTGCCTGCATGCTGCCAGGTGCCTTGGCAGCCTTCGATGGGAGGAGCTGGAGGGGACTGATCGATCCATCACCTTGTGTTTTGTAAACCATAGCAGAGTTGATTACAAAGGTGGTGGGCAGTAGCAGATACACTGTTGGCAGGTGCCGAGTTGGGCTTTCCACTAAACAAGTAACCCGCTTGTTGGAGACATGCCTGCGGTGGGCCCTGCGTCTTCCGGGAGGGGCCGTGTCCCCTCCCCCCAGCACCTTTCGTGGGAAGGAAGGGGGGAGAGAAAAGGGTTGGCGGCTGCCTCAGGGCTGGGGGCCTCTCCCCTCCAGGCTCCCCCGCCCCTTGTCACGACTGGCTCTTGTGTGGAATACGAATGTATAGATTATATCTATTTTTAAAGGGAATTAACTGTAATAAATGCTGCGGAGAGGCTCTGGTGGTGCTCCCTTGCTGCAGGCCGCTGCGCCCTCATGCCGTTACCAGGCAACGGGGGGGGGGG
>VUYV01000076.1:4034941-4070803 GCA_008711295.1 Anarhynchus alexandrinus | reverse complement strand
ACCCGCGGCGGCGGCCTCGGTCCGCGGTGCCGGCCCCGCCCCGCCCCGGCCGTGCGGGGGGGCTGCCGCCCCCACGGAGCCGGCCTGAGGTGAGGGGGAGGCGGGAGCCAGGGCGGGGAGCAGCCCCCCTGGTCACCGGCCCTCGTAGGGCGGTTGGGCGTCCCCGGGTGTGCCCGCGGCCTTCCTCCGGTGCCGGGGGGGGGCGGTGTCTGCGCCGGCGGTCGCCGTGATGAGCGGGAGGGGTAAGGCCCCCCTCGCTGCGGAGCGAGGTCGTCTGGGTGCACTGAGGATATTCCCGGGTCTTTTGGGGTTCAGAAGCTGAGAGGGTTTATGGGTGTTTTTTGTGGGGAAAGAGGGGTCAGGGAGGCCGGAGTGATGGCCTGTGTCCTCGCAGGTGGTGTGAGGATGACCATGGCCCAGGCTGGAGCCGTCGTCGCAGCTGCCACTGGACTCCTCGTCTTCTTCCTCTACTCCTCCATCCACAAGGTTGAGGAGGGGCACCTGGCTGTGTATTACAGGTATGGTTGTCCCCCACCAGCGCCGTGATGGCTTCTGGAGCCTTCCCTGAGTTTCCCCTCTCTCCGCTTGGGATTCATCCCTGGCTATAGGTCACCTCGGGAGGCTCCTCTGTGTCCCTCCGGGTTTCGCCCCGAGGTGGGCAAATGGTGTTTCTGCCCTTTCTTGCATCAGAAATTATGTGGGCCCGGGTAGCCCGGCTCCGTGCGGAACCCTTATGAGTTTTGGAATCTTCCACCGCTTTTCCTCCCTCTCCTTTTCTGGGTCACAATTTGGATTTCAAAGCTTAGTGGACCAAAACTCTTGGTCTAGCTAGTCTTTTAGCATCTGTTGATCTCTCCCTCTTACACCAAGGGCTGTCACCTTTGTCCTGAGACTGCCAGCTAGCCAGAGTCCCCACTTTGTTGTTGTTTTTAAATGGGTCTTCTCACTGGCTCTGGGCTGAGGTTCACCTGGGGTTCGTAGCTGCCCTGAATAGCATTGTAGAGCAGCTCATTGTCAGTGAGCGGTCACAGTCAGTTAGTGACTAGGTTTTGCTTCTGCAGTCAGCCCTTTTGTAGGGGAATTGGTGGCAAATTTGATGCAGGTGAGTAATGTAATTTGCACTACCACAGCTGTGACCTCTGGTGGTTTGAATGTACTTGCTTACTCTCAAAGCCAGCACTTACTTTTGCCAGTTGCTTGAGCCTTTTCCCCATTTTTCTCTCTCTCTGTAGGGGTGGTGCATTGTTGTCTAGTCCAAGTGGGCCAGGTTACCACATCATGCTCCCGTTCATTACCACATTCAAATCCGTGCAGGTTGGTATCTTCTCTTGGAAGAGAGTGAGTGGGAGCAGATGTCAGTAAAGGATATTGGTGGATGGGGGGCGACTTGGGCAAGTGGTGTTTGCAGAGGGGCTCAGCAATGTGGTAGTCAGAGCAGCAGCTCCTAGGAAGGCCTTGGTTCCTTCTGCCTTAGGTGCCACCAGACCCAGCTGTGCGCTGGGACTTGTCCTTTTTGTGGAATCTCCGCAACATGCCTCTGTGTGTTGCTTGGGACAGGACATGTCTTGCTCTGGGAGGACAGTCTATGTTTGTGGCCCTAATTGTTTCCCAGGAGAGCTGCAGGAGCTGAGAGCAGAGAAATGAGCACAGCTGCCTTTCTGTCTGCCAAAAGGCAAGTTTAAAAGAAGTCTGTCTTCTGCCCACACCTGCAGAAGTCAGCAGGGAGGCAGAGGACACCTTTTTTTGGCTCCATGTTCCTGTGTAATGGTTGTGAGAGCCTGGGCACAAGCATGATCTTCCTGGAGAACAGAGAGGTTTTGTGAGCACTGGTTGTCTTTTTATTTCAGACCACATTGCAGACTGATGAAGTGAAAAATGTGCCTTGTGGGACAAGGTATGTTCTTCCTTTGTATTTCTTCTGGTGATGAGCAAATGCACTCTATCACGTAGTTTGAAGCTAATCATTTACAGTGGTCTGATATAGAGGGTGAAAAGTAAAGGCACGTACACTAAAATTAGTCCCAAACATACACACATACATCACACTTGGAAATAATAGCGCAGGAGGTATGGGAAGGAATGCTCTTGCTTTCGCTGGAACTTGTGTTCTCAGGGTATTTGCATTTATAGTGATAGTCTCTTGATTTTTCTTGGTTTCTTCCCTTGATTACTATGATAGCCCATTGCTTGTGCTTTGGTCTGCCCTCTGCTTTGCGGTATTTTTGGTCTGAATTTTGTGGCTAATACAAGTGTTGACAAGTGACTAATACAGTGGGCAAAAGTAAATGGTGAATGGGAATCCTCCTTGATGGGAGATGGTTTGTTTCAAAAACAGCTCAAGGAAATGAGTCTCCTGGAATCACTTGGGCATTTTTGGAATTGACATTTCACCTGACATAACAAGAGTGAGAAGGAATAAAGAAGAATCCTATGCATGGGTGGCAGCTGCCTGCTTCATAATTAAGTTGATCCTTTCTGCAGCACAGATCTGTATAGTTTTAACAATCAGAGCAGTAACAGAAGGAGAGGGCTAGTTGAGCTGGGTTGCAAATCCTGTTATGTTGGTTCATTCACAAGTTAAAGTGATGACTGTATCTGTTTCTTCAGGATAAAAACAAAACCGGTGATTCTGCTTGTCTTTAGCTTTAGGGTACTCGACAATATTTCTGTTTAAAAAAAATTTTAAAAAGTCAATATGACTCGAATGATGACACATAAGGACCATGTTGAAATTAAAAGTTGAATGTTAGTCACAACATTAATAAGGCAGAGTTAATTTCGATCTGGTTTCGCCCAGAGAAATGAGTTCCTGGAATTATTCCTAGAGCAACCCATCAGACATCACTTGGGCTTAAATACTAGCTTAAAGTTCTCGTGGGCTGATTTTAGTTTTGCATCTCAAGACTCTTTCAGGAGTGTCTTTAAATAATGCTAGTGTTCAAGTTCTGCAGCCAGGGCTTTGTGGTCAAGCGAAGAGACTTTAGGTCAAGCAAAAAGTAGTTGCAGGAAGGAGGAGTAAGACTCATTGTATTCTATATCTGTATCTTTTAAATGGAAAAGTTAAAAATAAGTCAGCAGAGTTTTAGCGATGTGTTTAATGGCAACTTTTAGCTCATAGGTAGCATAAATAGGAGTAATACTTCACCTGCTGGACACTGTAAAACAGCATCGCATCTTTGGGCCAGGGATGGTGTCCTGCAAACCTGCTCAGCACTCCAAGCAAAGCTTTCCGCTGAAGCTTAACCACATTAGACATGCTAACACAGTCAAAATTAAACTGTGCTGCTTTGACCCTGCTTGAACAGGGAGGTTGGATAAGATGACCTCCAGAGGTCCCTGCCAGCCTTGACCATTCTGCGTGTCTGTGATTTAGGAGCTAAATATTCAGTTTAATTCTGTATAGTTAGTTCATTAAACTCCTGTTACGTTTCTGCGTGGCAGGATTCAGTTGTGCAATACAAGTGGTTGTGACGTTACAGGTAATAAACGTGCTTTAAAACACTAAACAGCTGGTGAAGCCATTTTTAGTTAATAATTGAATATGCTTCAGACTAAAGGTCCTGGTAGCCCTGTCCATTTTTAAGGTGTTACTGCAGGAGCCTTTAAATTTGCTGTATTTGGAGTCAAAGTCTGCAATGGCTCTGTGCCAAAGCTTTGAATACACATTTCCATAGCAAAATGTTAGCTTATAAATAACAAATGGATCAAATCTGAAATTTTGCTCTCCCAGTACAAAGTTCATTACAAGAATAGATCCTAAACACCTTAAATTTCTGTAATTGTATATTAAACCATTGGATTGTAAAGGCTGGGTTTCTCTTCTCCTATATTCATATTCCTGTTCCCTGTATCCTCATCTACATTAGGAAGCTTCTGAATGGCTGTGTGGGTGTCCC
Source organism: Anarhynchus alexandrinus (assembly GCA_008711295.1). Classification (NCBI taxonomy): domain Eukaryota; kingdom Metazoa; phylum Chordata; class Aves; order Charadriiformes; family Charadriidae; genus Anarhynchus; species Anarhynchus alexandrinus. The sequence continues at coordinate 4,066,907 of VUYV01000076.1, read as the reverse complement.
ATCCTCAATTTCTGCTTTACCTGTCCCATTTATACTTGACAGCATTAACTGAATACATTAAATAGAGATTATAAAACAGCTGTCACCCTAGAGACAAAAACCATTTCATTACAGCAGGTAGAATATGTATCTGCTCTAAGCTGTGAATTGCCTCTGGTGTCTGAGATTTCTGACTTTCCCTGACAAGGAAAATGTGTCCACAGTTCCTGGGAAAGGTCAGCAGTCTCCTCAGTTCAGGTGTGCTGGTCTCCAAAAACTGATGGAAAATCAGCTCAATAAACTAGTTTTAGAAGAGCAAAGTATTCCAAAGGACTGACGCAAAGAATTAATCGAGAATTCGTGTATTCACGTGTACATTAATTGTGGAATATGATAAATGGGTTGAAAATGGTGTGCAAATATTGCATGAGACAATTAGGTAAGTAGCATTTTTCTTATAAACTTAACTGGAAAGAATCATGCTAAATCTTGTACGGGTTTTTACAATGACAAGAGACAGTAAATAGCCAGGATGCTAAGCATTAATTTTGCTCAAGCATTAGTTGTTTATTTACAAAGGTGTGAGAGTCCTCTTGTGCTCATGCTGCAGATCATTGGCAGGAACACAAATGGAGCACTGGAGGAATGCTGTTCTGGGGCAGATCCCTGCTTGTTAGCCAGCCACGTGGAAAAATGTGTCATTAATATTGCAAGTGGATGTATTGCATTAATCCTTGTGTCTCTAGACAGACCAGATCTGACCTTTAAGCCCAAGTTTTACATGCTCTGATTGCCTAACCTGGTCTGGACTTGTTTGTGGTCAGCTCTAGCAATAAGCATTAAACCTTCAGCTTTTTTTGCAGTCCCTTTTTTATGGCAATGTCCTTCATTTTTTCCGTTGTCTTCTCCTGGCCTGGCATAAGTGAAAATCCTGAAATGTATGAGGCTTTCTAAGGTCTACTGAAATGACTGTTAGTGTGTGTTAGTCCCCTGTACTCTTTCACCTTGTCCTGTAAACTTAGGCCCTGTGGCTGCCTAATTCTGCTTAAACTTCTCCCAGGTGCACATAATCTATGTGTTGATCCTTCTTTCAGACTTTCTATGGATTTCTTGTTCTTCTCTCCCCCACCAAAGAGCCTGCCCGACCAGCCTCATGAGCAGCTCTGCGCTGAGGACCTCAGGGGAGTGTGGGAGTAGCCCTTACAGAGGCTGCAAATGCCGGTGTTAGAAAGGCTATGGAAACGGCAGTGGAGAGTTGCAAGCACTGGAAATCTCCCCATGGGAGTCACCGTGCTGTGCATCTGGCAAGAAGCAGGCTTTGGCACACAAGGATGTTTTGAGAGTGGTAGCGGCTTCTGGAAATGGAAAGAGTGCCAGCTGAGCCAGCGTTTAAGCTGTAGGTGTCAAAGGGCAAGTAAAGCAGCTGTGGATGATGAGAGTGTTTGTACAGTTCCAGGTCAACAGGGTGTGTGAATCGCCCCAAATCGGTGTATGAAGCTCTGCCAGAGCAACTGTCCCAAAACTGCCCGGGACAGTATCTCCTGCACCCCAGGAGTTAACTAAGATCTTCTGGACCAGACTGCTTAAAAAGATGTCTTGTCTGAGAGGCTCACTTTTAGATCAGAGTGTTACAGTTCAGTTTGGCTCCTGGGTTTACAGCAGCAAGGTCCAGAGAGCCATCCCTGCTGTATGATGTGAAACGGTGATGGCTCCAGCAGTTGGCTGGCTGGCTGGAAAACACAGTGTAAGTGCTTTGTAGGCTTGGTTTAACCTTAAGCCCTCAGTGGGGAAAGGGGTGGCCAGTGTATTTGGGCTCTGAGTGGCACCTCTTTCCTCAAAGCCATTGTCTGACCAACAGGACTGATACAATTCACTTAATGCCCCACGCTGATTGAGATCCTTGGCAGGGTTGCTCTGGGTAATGTTGGTTGAGTCAGACGGGCAGCAGGCGATCCTCTCTAGTCTGAGATGCCAGCCTTTCTTGCATGGGAGGTGATGAGGGGCTATGGATGAGTCCTGCTTAGGAGGCAGATTGTCTCAGGCGCCCTCTTTTTGCTTCTAACATCCCCATAAAATTGAAATGCCAAAAGGGCCCAAACATAAAGATGCGCAGTGGAGGAGATTCTGTTGGAAGAAGCCCACACGCTCTGATTTGGTTCCTCACCAGGATATCTAGAAGATACCCCAAGATGGTAGCTGGGTTTCCCTGTCCTGTTGGAGATGTCATAAGTTGACTGGAACAAATCAGGAGGATGAAAGAAGGTTCAGAAGATCACAAGGAATACTGTTGGATGTCTCTAGCAATGATAAATAGTCATTAGATGTGGTGGGACAGTTAGAGTACAGAACAGATGAGATGGAGAAAAACAGGTACACCATGCCATTATAACTGCTTGTGAAGCCTGACATACCTATAAAGGACCCATAACCCTATCTTATTTTTAGATAACGGTAACAGCTCTTAAGAGAGAGACAGCAAGAATGACTGGCCTTAAGAGAAATCTTGAGTGAAAAACAGATTAATATTCTTAATAGTAGTATCTCACTGGGAAATAAGTCTCTAGCCACAGATATCTTTTCTGCTGGCTTGTTCCTTGCAGCAGGCACACTCTGTCCATTATCAATGTTTTTAGCTCGTAGCTTGCCATGAAGCAGGCAGGTTTGCAGAGTGAACGCAGGCTGTGCCTGGGAGACCTTTTCTAAAAGGGCACAGACACAGGCAAGTTCAGGTGATATTTCTGCAGACTTAGTTTTCAACAGCCAGAGATTAAGATCTGCAAATTAAAGAAACAAGGTTTGCAATGGGGATATGTTTGAGTTAAAACAGCACAGAGACTAAGTTTGGAAATGTGTGAGGTCAGCTGTCTCTAAACAGTTTTTGCTAAAGCTTCTCATTTGTGATTTGCCTTTGCCCTGAGGACAAATTTGCAACAGTGCTTTAAAAGTACGCTCTCAAGAGACTTACGAGCCGCTGAAAATTAAGAGTTTTTTTTTCTTCACTGTAGAGTTTGTGGTTTTGCCTGGTGCCACAGGTACCTGAGGGTGGGCATGACCTCCTGAAAGCCATGTCAGTAAAAGCAGAGGCTGGGATCAAGCCCTGCCTCTGATTCCCTCTTCTCTTTGCTGGTCCAGCAGCACACGATCCCTTGGGGAGAGGTCTGCCTGCAGGCGGCTTCTGATGAGGTGATTGGAGCTTCTTGACAGCGCACTGCCTGGGCACGTGTGCACAGTTGCAGTGTTACTGGAAAGCTGTTTGCAACATGACATTGATGCAGGGAACGTGAACTAAAGCCTGTTTCGTGCTTTGTTTCTTTCTTTCTGACAGGGGCCTTGTCAGGTTCATGCTGGAGTTAGTAAATGCATGAACTTAAACTAAGGGCTTTTCTATTTAAAATATATTTGCTGCCCAGAAGAGCTGCAGTGTGTCTGCAGTTTGTCTGCTCTGCTGCTTGTAGGTGTCATCTGCTGTCCTTGTTGCCTTCCCTTCGTTGTGCTGGACTCCCCCTTTCTGATAGTTGCAGCTACATTCCTGGTCAAAAACGTTTTCCTTTTGCTGGCAAAGTAGGAGATAACAAAGGGAAGCAAAAGTGCTTTGCAGACTTGCTGGAGCATGCTTTTGATTTATGCAGAGAGAGGGACCAGTCTGTACAAAGCTGGGGTTTGCTGCCATCTAATTGCAAAATGCTCAAGTAGTCAGAATTGTTCTGGGTAAGTTTAGTAGAATTTAGTAAAAGAGGGGAAAAAGACGACTTTGGTTTAAATTTAGAGCACTGTTAAGAGTTGTAGTATTCATTAATTCTCTTTTTCACTTACAGTGGTGGTGTTATGATCTACATTGACCGAATAGAAGTTGTGAACAAATTGGCACCGTATGCAGGTATTTCCTGTCCTGTTTCAACAAGCAGCACTCTGAATGTCTTCGCTCATCCTGTAGCCGCTCTGTCTTGGTTTGCAAGACTTCCATTTTCTGTGTCTTCTTATCCTTATGGTTCCCAGTACCACAGTACTTAGTTTCATGCACGTGTCTGCAAGCTTTTTGAAGAGCCACAGATTTGCAAAGATGAAAATGGATGCTAGGATTGCTTCTCCCCTGTACATGTAGAAATGTGATGGGTGCTCCAGCTGTCCTGTTTCTTGCTGCTGAAGGGGAGACCACCTGTGAAACTAAATACATGGGACAAAGCCCCCAGGTGCTTGCCAGCTCAGCTCCTGGGAAAATTACAAAGGCAAAGCATGTGTTAGAAGCCTCTTACCTTCTTATTTCACCAGCTGCTGAACCAAAGACCCACACAGCTTTTTTTTTTTTTTTTCTTTTTCAGCAGCATAGCTTAATGCAAAATGCTAGCATTACTGAGGCGTTGAAGGGTGAATTCATGTTATAATTCTGGGAATGATACTTTTTTTCACTTTATAGTAGTATCCGTTCCTATGCATGTGGGTCCTAGATGGGCTTTACCTTTTCATTTGTTTATGCAGATCATAAAACAGGACCGTGCTGTGTATCTTGCTGTAATTACTCTGCTCTTTGAAGTTGTATAATCCCAGCAGCACTGGTGGAGGGGACCTCTGCAGGTTTCTCCTCTGACCTCCCTCCCACTCACAGCAGGCTTCTGACTTAACAGCTGGGCAGGTCAGCTGTGGCTTTGTCCAGTTGAGTCCCAAAAACTCCCAAGGATGGAGGTCCCCTACCCACCTGTCCTGGTGCCGCACTACTTTCCCAATACCCTGAGCTGTTGTGTAGTGGTTGTGTCATTGCAGAAAGCAGTACATGTCAGTGGTGACCTGTGATAATTCTCTTACTTCCTCAGTGTATGATATTGTGAGGAACTACACTGCAGACTACGATAAGACCTTGATCTTCAATAAAATTCATCATGAGCTGAATCAGTTCTGCAGTGCCCATACCCTGCAGGAAGTATACATTGAGCTGTTCGGTAAGTGGATGGCAGCTGGATGCACCCACCAAGGGCTGTGTAATCTACCTGTTCTGCTGCGGAATGTGTTACAGCAGGCTCCTGTGAGCAAACAGCCTCTGTGCTTGAGTTGCAGTCTAGAATCCAGATCCTTATATATCCGTATATCACTTCCCATGTAACTTTAATGATTTAGATATTTTGTCTTTCCAAATCTGCACGTGGGAATTTTATTTCAGCCCTTTTCCACTTAGGACTGAATTCTGGACTCACAGACTAACCACTTGTCTCTTCTGCGTGCAGTCATGCCCATTCCCTTCACTATGACGATGGTTTTGTCTTGTCTACTTTTACTTTTAGGCCCCCATTCTGTTGCTGAATTAACTTTTTTTTTACTTTAAAAACTTCCTTCTGGCTGTTTTTAGCAAGTGAGAGCCAGAAGGAACATGCTCTCTGTTCATTGCAATTCTCTAGTTTCTTCACAACGGGGTAGCAGTGGTTCAGGAGTTAGCAAACTTAATGTTCTGCTTCTTGGTACCTACCTGTGCCCCCAAAGACTTAACAGCATCATGTTCGTTTTTGAGTGGCAGAGCAGGGGAAAATGGCTTTGTGGAAGATAAAAGATTGTCAGAGTTTTAATGTTAAGAGACTATCAATCTTTGAATGCTGTACTCATACTGGCCAAATACCCATAGTCAGAGAGGAGTTTTCTGGTAGTACGTGCAGCTTAATCCCCTCATAACTGTCCATTTCTGTGGAAGGATCTTCCTGGAGCTTGGAAATGACAAAATATGGGTTTTTTCAGTTGCAAGTACTGGATCCTGTAGTCCCTAGAGACTTAAGGCAGAGCTTGCTGCTGGCAGCAGGGTTGGTGCTGCTCCAGCTAGGAAGGGATAGACTTCTACTGCAGGCTCTGGGTGGTTTTTCTTGCTTAGATGCTGAAAGCCATTTACCCTCAGCTCAGGGACCATGAGTTCATGAATAGCTGAACCTTTCTAGATACACTAGTGTGTGGCTCTCCTCTTGGGAGTATTTTCCAGGAGGTATAGGAAGGGAAATGATGTACTGAATGATCACAAAAAGCATCTTTATCTTACACCATAGAGACACCTGCTCTTCCAGGCCAGCTGACTCTGCTGCACAAGCTGTAGGGGAAATGATGATAAGCTAAGTGGTCTCTCTCTTGTCCTCCAAACACAGATCAGATAGATGAGAATCTGAAGTTGGCCCTGCAGAAAGATCTCAATGTTATGGCACCAGGTCTCACTATCCAGGTAGGTTCATTCCTTAACAAAGATGATTCTTTTTTCCACCTCTCATTTGCTCACCTTTCGCTAGATTGATGAGGTTTCTTGCTTCGGTTTTCTGCATAACGTGAAACAGTTGAGCCTTGAGTTGAGGTTTGTCATTTGAAGACTGTCCATATGACAGTGACTGCTTCTAAATGCTAGTTTTATGTTAGGGGAAGACCTGCAGGATAGAGAAAAGGACCTTTTCAGCCACAGACCTGCAGGTATTGGATTTAATTTGCAAAGAGCAGGAAAATGTTTTTCTTTAAACTACCTTGGGCACCCCTGCAGAGCTGGGCACTCCAGTGTGCCAGCACAGTTCCTACAGGTAATTGCAAAAGAAAACAGATCTTCATCTTTGCTGCCCTTGTACCAGAGATAGGGAAAGATGTTATAACTCAAGTGATTTTCTGCTTACACTTAATGTTAGAAAATCATGTTTAATCTTAGCTAGGCTATGGCACATACTGGCTTTTTGGCATGTTGAAGTTCTGGGCAACCAACTGGGAAAAATATACCTTAGGCTCACAAGGGTTAATCTGTGCAGATTTTCACTGTACGGAAGAGTGAGACTGAATCTGTTTTGCCATTCTTGTTGCCACATTTAGCTAGACTGGCTGGCTGTGTGCAGGGAGGGAAAGCCTTCTGTTGACAGCACGTGAAATGCTATGATGGATACTGTTCTGCCTTGTGGCTCATTTGTGTGTAGGCTCGCTCTGTTTTGATGAGGGTGAGCTACGGGCAGTGTCTTATCACAAAGAAGCTGAGGTGGCACTGCTCTTCCGAATATCCAAGTTAACCTGCACTGTACATCACAGAGAGATTTCCTGCAAAAGTTCATAATCAGAATTATCATAATGTGAAGGCCCTTTTTGATCTCAGGGTATGAAAGGGCCTAAGCAAAGCTCCACAGCTCTTTGCTGGGAGATGTTAACTACAGAGTTAAATCTGATCTTCAGTGTACGCTATCCTACCTCCATTTGGTATGCCCAATCTCCGCTGTTGGTCAAAAGTGGAAGAATATCCTGTTTGCATCAGTGCAGACTGACCTCACCAGACCAGAAGTCCCATAACTAGTGAGGAAAGTGGTTCATCTCTATTACTTAAGAGACACTGTGATCCTGCCCTTGTGTTCCTATTGTTCCCTTTCAAAAAAGACCTGCACGCTTGCTTCCAGTAAAATTATGCCTCAGCATATAACTCTGCCGTGTTGCTGTGTCTCCTGTCAGGAAATACCCTGCTCCTTTGGTGAAGAGCTGAGCTTTAAACTCTTCACATGCAGCTGTGTAACCCAGATTAACTTAGGGGAAATAATTCTGTATTTGGGCGTAATGCTTTCCTCTTGAAGACCATGTTTGCAACCGTGAGTACTTCAGAGATCACTAACAATTCATTTCTGAAAGAAGTGACACAGAAAGCAACTCACTATTGAAAAGATACTGTTAGAGGGAATTAACAGCATTTATTTCTAGGTTTATTAAAACTAATGTGTAGGAAACCTTCACAAGTCCTCTAAGTTGCCTGATGCAAAACATTCTTTCCTAACTGGAGTTAGGAAAACAGCCTGTTAGGCCACAGCCTGAAGGGAAGTGGAGACCAGTGGATGGTAAGAAGTGTCTAGGGACAGTGTCATAGGGGAGGCTCCTGCACTTTCCCTGTGAAAGTGGTGCACCCTGGAGCTTGTCTTAAGTGTTTGGACAGAAGCACACACATCCTGGGAAACAAATCTGAGAAACTGGAAATCCACACGCATTTGCAGTCCCAGGGCCTGGTGGGATAGCTTGCATGAGTACAGTGCTGCTGTGCATGGGTATAGGCTCTCTGGGGAGGACGGGGTGAAGTGAGGCAGCAGGGTTGTGCTGCCTGCAAAGGACTGGCTCAAATCACGTGGAGCTTCGCTTTGGGATGGATGATGAACAGCTGAGATAAGAGCCAATACAGGCAAGAATCAGACCAACATGGAGGACCACATGGTCCTTGTCTGCCGCAGATCATCCAGTTAGTAAGATGAAAGAGGTAAAGTTGCCCGTAGAAGACCAGAGGAAGCCTAATGATCACAGACCCTAGTACTCATGGGGGTCTCTGACCACAACAATATCTGCTGGAAGGGCAATAGGGCTGGGTGCAAGCCGTGCTGGATGTTTCTGAAAGGTGAGCAAAGCTGACTGGGGGAGGTGCTCCGCTAGAGCTTTTAGAAAAAGGAAGAACTGTTTGAGAGGTGAAGTCTGGTAGCACTGTGAGGTGTAGCAGCTGTAAGGTGGTGAATTCAAGGTCCTTGGAGGAGCAAGGTGAACAGGAGAATTTCAGGCCTGGAGAACAAAATTGTTTGTGCAAGTTGTGCTTGTAAGGGTCCTGTGGGAGACTGCCATGGTCAGCAAAGGAGGCCAGGAGGCCCCACGTCATTGCCGAGGACACCCCAAAGTGTGGAAAGTCAAGCAGGTGAGACAGGAGGCCAGTGCGGATGAACTCCTGACTGACCTGAAAAGCAGAAAGTAAACTCGTGAAAAGTGGAATAGGGATAGACACACTGGGAGGATTAAAGCTAGTTCAACTGAGGGCACAGGCACAGAGTTAGGACAACCAAAGCTCAGCCAGACTTGGACCTAGTGATGGCTGTGTAGGGCAACACAGAGGGCTTCTGAGGTGCATCCACAGCAAATGGAAGGCCAAGGAAACTGTGGAGCGGGGCACATAGTGACCAAGGATGTGGAAAAAGCTGAAGCGCTCAACACCTTCTTTGACTTCTCCGGCAAGTTCTGCCCTTGGGCCTCCCCATTCCTTACCCTAGCAGCAGTGTCTGCAGAGGTGAAGCATTACTTACAGTAGAGGACACAGTAGATGGACACACACAAGTCTGTGGAACCAGGTGGGATGCATCCCATGGTGCTGAGTGGCTAACCTGCACCAATCTGAAGCCACTCTCTTATCTTTGAAAGCTGGCATTGGTCAAGGGAGGTCCCTAATAAGTGGAAGTAGGCAGTGTCACACCCATATTGAAGGAGGATCAACAGGAGAGAAGTACTGTACCGTCAGCCTGTTCCTGTTCTCTGCAACGTTTACATTACCATCTCACTGACTTTTAACTGCATTCTGCAGCTTACTGGTATCCCTTATACTGGGCTCCCTACTCTGAAATAAAAATTGCCTTCAACCTGATGCTGAGCTCTTGCCAGTGCAGCTCAGGATGTGGCTGGACTTCATGGACACGGGGAAAAGATGCTGTCGTATAGTCAGCTTGTCTTTTGATTCCTTCATGCTCTCTGTTGCAAAGCTGTTGCTCAGCCAGTTAGTCCTGGCATCTCCCAATGCCTTAACGTTTGATTATTAACGTATTGACGGTGCACAGTAGTGTTTCCATCTAGTAGGTTCAAGGAGATTTCACCCTTAAATAGATGGAGCCATTGGCTTGAAAAAAAAGCAGCTAGTGGAGATTTTCAAAGATCTGGCAGCTTTCCTTACAGAGGAATCTTTGCCCATGTTGGAAAAGCCATGCTTCTGGAAACTGATCTTTGTTTTGGTGCAAGGGGTATCATGGAGGTAGAAAGAATATCCCCCTGTGTACCCTGCAGTGGCTGGTGAGGTGAGCTTTCTGCATGCAGTACCTTTCTAGCAACTTGGTAGGAGCTTAGAAAAATCCTTTCACTGAAGGGTGTTCTGCTCTGATGTCCCATAAATCTGCTTTCTTTGGTTGTTCAGAGAAGCAACAGAGTTGGGGTCGTTCAGCCTGGAGAAGAGAAGGTTCCAGGGAGACCTTATTGCAGCCTATCAATATATAAAGAGAGCTTTTTACCAAGGCCTGTAGTGACAGGACAAGAAATGATGGTTTCAAATTGAAAGAGTGTAGGTTTAGCGTGGATATCAGGAAGAAATGTCTTACAATAAGGGTGTTTGGAACAGTTTGCTCAGAGAAGATATGGACGCTCCATCACTGGAAGCGTTCAAGGTCAGGTTGGACGGGGCTTTGAGCTACCTGATCTAGTGGAAGATGTGCATGCCCATGGTGGGAGGGGATTGGACTGTATGATCTTGGAAGGTCCCTTCCAACCCAAACCATTCTGTGATTCCCGAGTGTCCTGCTCTGATGACAGGCTGGCTCCTTCTCCCCAGGCAGGCTGTGTTTGCCAGGGTGCCTGTCACATGAAAACGGTTCCCTTTTTGCACTGCATACAAAGACTTGCCAGGACGTGTCTGTATCTCGTTCGCCTCTGTGGAAGCCCCTCACTTCTTTGCAGACTTACTGACCCCAGAAAGAAGCAGCAGGTTCAGCACTAGATCTACAGTGGAGATGGAGCAGGAGAGTTGTGGAGCAATTATAAAGCCATGGACTGTCAATCTGCATCTCCCAAAGCCCAGTAATGAGCCACGCAACATGCCAGCTGAGCAGCATTAGCTTCTGGTGCTGCCTCTGGAGGTGTTTCACTCATATTTCAGAGAGAGTCCTCCACAGAGCAGCTTAGCGGCTGTCTCTGGCATGTACCCGAGTCAGCATCACCATGCACATCACTCTTGATGACCCGCAGTTGCAAACAACAGCTGCCACCTGTGCCCTGCTGCTCTCCCCCATCTTCACGGCTATGCCTCTAATTGCATTGTTGCTTTTGCAAGCTTTTCTCCTGGGAAACCCATTCCTGAGCTTGTAGCCCTGCCTGTGTTTTGCAAGTCTCCTGCAATTTATTTTCATCGGGTTTGTGTGCCCTGTTCTTGAGCAGTACTTTGGCAAGTGTTGTCTGTTGATATTTGAAGACTCTTTGGGGTAGAGAACTGAGTTTCTTCCAACAAAGGTGGTGGACCTCTTTAGCAGTCTATTCCACAGGCCTTACTCAATCACTTGGGTGCCATAAAAGGTGCAAAGACAGAAAATACAAATGTGAGGCACCTCTGTGAGAGTGGCTGTGCTCAGCTGTGTTATGCAACAGGATTGGGAACCATTATGTGTGGTCTTGGATCAATGTGGAGTTGTCCAGAGCACTACAGCTGGTTTTGCAAAGGCATTTCTTAGTTATGCAGCTCGCATCAAAATGTTTAACTTAAAATGCACTCAATTTTTTTTATCTTAGGCTGTGCGTGTTACAAAACCCAAAATCCCAGAAGCCATCCGAAGAAATTTTGAGCTAATGTGAGTATATAAAACTGTATTAGTTGGTTTTGGGGGTCCAGCCCAGGCATAATGTTATTAAAAAGCTCTTATCTAGTGCTCAGAAGGTGAGAGGTGGGCTCTAGACAACGTGTGTTTGACTAGGTGCACTTGTGCATTCTCTTTGTCCATTTCCACAGCTGTTTCACCTTGAAGCCTTTCAACCCATCACAAAGATAGTTGTTACATGTACAGAGTCCATGTCAAGGCTATGTTCCCACTCCTTTATGTAGAGAGGACACTGATGTGCTATAGAGAACTTGTAGTAGATTCGTAAACTGAATTCAGGGTGTCTTGATGTCTCGCCCATAAGCTTCCCCTCCAGCAAACTCACAGAATTGCAGACAGATTTTAGTCTGATACATACCCATGGAGATCTCCTTTGGGAAGGGGCTTGAACAGCAGGGCCAACACCACAGCTGCAGCAGGTCACTGGGCTCTGTGTCTGGGCAAGTCGGGGCATCCCGCACCGGTCGGGGTCCTGTCCCAGGGATGCCCCGCTTGTGCGGGGCCCGGCTGTTTCCTTGGGACTGGCCAGGGTTTCCCATGCTGCATCTGTGCCGGTGCCTCTGGGGCTCTCGCTGTGCCCCTCCGAGCAGAGTCCAGGACCCCTTTGGGCAGGAGGAGATGCCATTGGGTCTGGCTGAGCAAGCCCAGCCTCTCCTCATATGCCCTGGCCTACATCTGCAGTAGCCCTGCACTGGACTCGCTTCTTATCCTGAGGTCCTCAAACTGTATATAGCATCCAGATGTGTCCTCACCAGTGCCAAATAGAGAGGAGGAGTAATCCCTTCCTTTGTCCTGCTGGCTACACATGTGCTCATACAGCTGAAGACAGAGCTAGTCCTCATGCTGTAAGCACATGATGCTGGCAGCTGGCTGGCATCCTGTCCCCCTGGCCTCTCATGCCCTGGTTTGCAGAGCTGCTCCCCAGCTCTGTTTCCCTGTGATATCATTTCTCACCCTGCAGGGAGGCCGAGAAGACCAAGCTGCTGATTGCAGCCCAGAAGCAGAAGGTAGTAGAGAAGGAGGCAGAGACAGACCGGAAGAAAGCGCTCATTGGTATGTCACCAGTTGGGAGTACCAGCAGACTGGGGCCAGACTGAATTTCCATTCCTGCATCCCCCAGTAAGCCGGGGTAGGATGTTGTCTTGCATTGCTGACAGCTCCCTGAAGGAGGCACCAACAGTCGTGTAGAAAATATGAGTGGTAGTGCTGCTGAATCTATGTCCCATCTCCCTCCCTGTAGCAGCAGAGCAGCGAACACCTCTGTCCTACAGCGGGGGGCTCCTGCTACAGCAGGCCAAGAGGTAACAGCTCTGCCATAAAAGCTACTTGGGCTTGAAGCTAAATGTCCCTGTGCCGGGGCGACTTCCACTTGTAAAAGGGATGTTGGCCAGTGCAACTCTAGAAACATCAGCTATGTGTTTTCTTTCTGTCACTGTATTGCTTGAAGTACAAACTGGCACTGTAGGATCCCAGCAGAAAGGGAGGCAGCAGAGAGCAAACTACTGGCGTGGCAGATTCTGCAACCAGGTGCTGGGGTGTGCTGATGCTCAAGCCCTGAGAAGCCAATGTCTGAGCTGAGCCTGTTGTGATTGCAGAGGCAGAGAAGGCTGCTCAGGTGGCCAGGATTCACTATCAACAGAAGATTATGGAGAAGGAAACAGAGAAGCGAATTTCTGAAATTGAAGGTAACTCTGGTGCTAGCATGCTGCTGGGGTCATCTTTCAGCTAAGGGTGGTGGCAGGTTAGAGGAACCTCAGAACTGGGCTGATAGGCATAGCGATCCTGCAAAAAAAAAAATAAAGGGTGCAAAGTTATGCACTGGGGTCATTCCTCCCCTTTGCAGGTACGTCTCCAAGAAGCCAGCAGTGCAGGTACATGGGCACACCTGGGTCAGCTTGTACCCGTGGGACAGGCTCAGGTGCTTGATGTGATGGGGCTAACGCTTCTTTTCCTGTCCATCCTCTGTTGCTGTGTTAGATGCTGCATTCCTAGCAAGAGAGAAAGCAAAAGCTGATGCGGAGTACTACACTGCTCGGAAGCTGGCTGATTCCAACAAGGTGAGCACTTGAAAGCTGGTCAGAAGAGGACTTGCTTACTCTGTTCCTCTGTGCAGGAGATTAGGTTCAGGTGGGCAGCACTGGAAAAACACTTGATTTAACATCCCACACCCTAGAATGCAGCTGCCTGAGATGAAATCTAATGATGCGGGGCCCAGAAGGTTGTCTCTTACAGTCTCTGGTTTCTCTTATTGTAGCTGAAACTTAGCCCCGAGTATCTGGAACTAATGAAATACCAAGCAATAGCTGCAAACAGCAAGCTGTATTTTGGTGACCGCATCCCAAATGTGTTTCTGGATTCCTGTGCCTTCCAGCAAGCCAATCTGAGGACTGCCCAAGAAACCAGCCTTCCTTCACAGGAGGCCCCGGAGACCCCTGGAGAAAACCACCTCAGAGCAAAGGAAAGCACTGGCTGACAGAGGTAGAAGAATACCCAGTATAGCTCAACAGCTTGGCCAGCTGTGATTGGGGATGTTGCCCTGTGCTGGTAGGGCGGATGCAGCGCATGTGTGGACATCTTGTGTATAGGTGGCAGTTGGGTTGATTTTCTTCTAGCAACACATTGCAAGTGCTCTGCCTCTTCCATTTCTTCCCCTATTAAATTGGTGCTTCCAAATGAGGGATAATCCTGTACTAACATACCTATACTGGAATATTAAAAGACAGACACCAGGAACGCCTTCCGCAGTAGGTGCAATTATTTAGCAAGTATTACCCTGGAGGTAGGAGATGTGGCTCTGAGTGCTATGTTGCTGCACACTGGTTGTTCCCCAGTGCTCCTTGCTGAGGCCAAGTGAAGAGGTTTCCTTTGTCTTGACGATGAAGCTTCACTTTGTGGACTCCCAGGCAGGTTTCTACCGGCGCTATCTAACTCTCCTCAAGGTCTCCAGTGGAGTGGGCTCTCCTTGGCCAGCGGAGGCTGCGTGTTCCTGCTCAGGGCAAGGCCTGGCGAGGAGTGGTTTGGTGTGGAATGGGTTATTTGAATAGGATCTGCATAGCCATAATCATCTTCTTTTCTGTAGGCAGTGGCACTAGATAAGGACTCAGAACAAGCAATCTCTAACAGGCTTCTGTAACTCCCCCCCCCTCTCCAAGCAAGAGCCTCACGCTGGCTGCCCGTGACTGACTGTAGTATGTTTCAGCTGGGCAGCTGGGTCTCACCTCGCACCCTAAAGCAGATTTCAGAGCGCGTGGAGCACCTCCGAGCAGCTGGTTGGGAACAGAGCTGGGAAGTCTTTGCTCAGACTCCAGCCCCCTTGTAGGTCTTTTCACCGGGCAAAGGGGGCTGAATTTCCACTGCTCCGCCTTGCTGGCGAAGTGAAGGCGAAGAGAAGAGTGAAGGGGACCCCAGTCTGCAGCAGATCAGATGTTTGACAGCTCAGCTGCAAAGTAAATGAGCCATCTCTGCTCCCCAATGCAAAATCCACTGCTCCAAGAAGTGCATCCTGCCTTGTGTGTCCTTGAACAGCTGCGGTGGGGAGACTGTCGCTTGTCCTCTCATCACTGGCCAGGCTTCACGGCATTGCAGGGCTTTTGACTCGCAAGCAGTGCTAGCAGGATGGTCTTTCTGGTGTGCGTTGTAATATATCCAGCCCCTGCTCCCAGCGTGCTACCGCAGGGTGAGAGAAAGAGACGCGCTCAGGGAGGGAAATCTGCTGGTACAGTCTGCTTTCCTCTTTTCCTCTGTCCTCCCCTTTGCCTGTGAGGACATGCTTGTTTGTAGGACCTGTTTCTCATTGTGTTGTGTGGCGATCCCAGAAGACAATGGCTGGGGAAGCAACTGGCAAGACCTTGCGCTGAAACGCTCTTCCCCAGCTGGTAGCACTGGAGCATTGCCTGCCTCTGAACCCACTACATGTTCAGAGACCACCTCTCCTCCACCACCGTGGGATATCAGTATGTTCATCCCTGCTTTCCTGTCCCCTCAGGGGGGCAGCCATGTGCAGCTCTGGGCCCTGGTGCCATTCACCAGAGGGGCCGGTTGGTGCTGGCGTTGAGATCTTCTGTCCCTGGCACCGTCTGCATCCTCATGGCAAGGGGAGGAACGTGCTTAGCTTTTGCCTTGGTGAAACATACAACCCAAAACAAATGGCCTGAACTTCACCTCTGCTAATGATTTCCCCAGACAAGATGTGTGGGCGTTAGGCTTTCCAGTGCTGCTTTCCTGTCCTTTGTGGCTTGACTGGGAGGATGGCAGTGTCTCTTCTCAAGGAAGTTTGGTAACATATGGTGCCTTACGGTGTCTCGGCTCCTTCCCTGGCTGCCTCTCCTCCATCTCCAGGGCAGAGAAGGGATGGATTGACCCTGCTTCTCCTGCTGCCACTGCTGGCCAGCTTGGGTAATCCGTGACTGTGGTCCTTAGCAGCAGTTTCAGGTGGTCTGTCTTTCCTCCATCTGTCTGCAAACTTCCAAGGCCCGGTTGGTGTTCTGCTTCTGTTAGAGGTTGGACTAGATGACCTTTAAAAGTCCCTTCTGACAAAACTATTCTGTGATTCAGGATACCAGCTTCTTTTCAAACCCAGCCATGGCAGGAGCTGGGGACCAGGACCCTGCCCCAGTGAGGGGCCAGCTGAAGTTGCTGAGCACCAATCCTGGCTTCCAGGGAGGTCGTGGGTGGGTGCGCTTCCTCGTGCTCCGAGGATGAGAGGAAGGGTATTGCTGTCACCAGGAGGAGAGGTATCGAGTTTTCACTGGTGCACAGGGGTTGTGGCACAGCCATGTGCCTTGCAGATCCCAACCTGGGGAGCACAAAGCCCAGCTTTTTGCGTTGGGGGGGGTTTATGTCTTCAGCTGCGGAAGGCTTGGGCAAACAGTGCCCTCCTGGCAGCAAAGAGCAATTTTCAAAGGACACCGGTGGGCACAGGAGCAGGAAGGATGTCTGCGTGTCATGCTGGAAGGCAGCTTAGCCAGCAGGCAGGGCAGAGCTGAAACCCGTGATTGATGGCAGGAGAGGAGCAAGCAGGCACAGTGTTGGCCCCATTAGACCCTGCAGTGCCCTCTGGAGGGGAAGGGTTGCTGGGGCAGTGGGGTGGTAGGGTGTTTCGTAGCTGTGATGTTTGAAATGTCTCCTGGAATTACTGTTTGACTTGCAAGGTCCCATTTCTCCTGTGGGCAGGACTTGAAGGAGCCCTTGGAGTTGCATCTCTTTGACCCCCCCACCTCCTCGGTGTTGCTGGCTTGCAGCTTTGGTTGAATTTTGAGATGAAGGCAAGGTTTTTAGAACAGAAACACTGCTGGAGGAGACATAAACATGTGTCTGTGTGGTGCTCATTGGGGTTGGGCACTACCTAGCGCTGGCATCAAACCCTGGGTATCCGGCTGGCTGGACAGGGTAGGTTCTGCCTGCCTGGAGATGACAAGGAGCAAGGGCATGAGGGAAACCACTAGAAGCAATAACCAGGCAGTTCACAGCTCTCCTGCAGTGATCAGAGAGATCCCTGTGCAGGGAGCGGGAAAGCTTTGCAGGCCACTGCAGGAAAGGCTGCTTCCTTTTAGATCTGAGCCGTGCTAGGCCTCCCTGCGGTACTCCAGGTGGATGTGTGACTTTGCCATTAGTGGCTGTCACACTGGCTAAATGTCATCCTGCTCTGGTTGGGTAGGTGTCAGCCACCTCCTACCCACGCAGTCCGAGGGGTGCCGGGGGATGCTCCTGTGTCTTGGAAGTCCTGCAGCAATGTGTGCGTGATGCTTGGTGCCTTCTGCAAAAGCCTCCTCCATCCCTCTCTGCTTCCCCAACCACCGCTTCGGCAGCCTCAGCGGGCATGCAAGAGGAGGGGATCACCATGGCTTTAACGCCCCAGTCTGAGCTCTCTTTCTCTCCAAGCTGGGAGCTGCTGAGCAGGAGCACGGATGCAACCAGGAACATGGGATTGGACTGTTTTTTCTCTCCTGTGACTAAAGGGGTCTGCCACTGGATCCGCACCTTCTTTAAGGAAACACAATACATATGTTCAAGTTTACATGCACAGTGTTAAGTTCTTTTGATAAAGCAGAATAAAATTATTTTGTTATCATTTTCTTGGTGGTTTTATGTGTCCCAGGGCCATTGTCACTGTAGGCAGGTGGAGGGGGGGCACCTGTGCCTCTCACCCTGCCGTAACTGCTTGTCCCCAGCTGCAGTGAGTGCACCCTGGGAGCCTCGTGAGCAGCCTGGGCTCAAAGAAAACCATGGCATGGTGGAGCTGGGCAGCAGGGGCAGCGCTTACAGTCCTGCTCTGTTTCTGCTGTCATCCTCCGAAGCTTGTGGTGGGAGCTGGCCCTCAGGCCCACACCTGAGCTGCCCTGTTGCTTGCAGGTGGCCAGTGCAGGAGCATTTCCCAAGTAGGTATGGCTGCTGCATGCGCGTGGTGTCCTTGGGGACCGTGGGCTGCTGTTTGGGCCCCCATGGCTCTGGCAGGGGATTTGGGAGCTCAGCTCAAGCTCTTCTTCTGCCCCTGGCTCCACCTGTGCCACGTCCACCCTGAGCCCCAGGCAGCTCCCTGCAGTGCTGCCACCATCCTGCCAAGAGACACCCTGTGAGACTGCTAACCTTCAGTCTTTATTGGTATAAAAGCCTTAAACCTAAATTATATCAAAAACAGAGAGGCCTGGTTTCACAACAGATGGCTCAAAATGGTCACACAAGGGTCATAAGTTAATGGCTGCAGTAAAAAGGCTCCCAGGAAATTCCATTTCAGGAGAACAGTAACTCAGGTGGTGACTGCAGAGATAAAAACCCTGCAGGGAGGTCAAGCCCGGCTTGGACCTGCCAAAGCCACTGGCAAGACTCCTTCCCCGCCCTGTGTGACTGTCCGCAGGTGGGGTGGTGGCATTGGGGCATGGTCCCCGTGGTTCAGCACTCCTGCCCTGGTGAGCGATGCCAGGAGCTCCTCACCGTGGCCCCAGCAGGGAAGGCATGAGGAGCAGGACACATTCAGGATGTCAGGAGAGAAGGCAGCAGCTCCCAGGGAGCGGGAGAGCCTGGGCCAACTTGGGGCTGGCCTCAAAACCAGAGCTGGTGTGGTCCCTGCTCCTGGTCTCCTCATGAAGCCCCAGCTGACAGCTCTCCCTGGGCCAGCTGTGAGGCTACGAAGTCTGTTAAGGCACAACTCAAATATCTGTAAACACTGGTGCCCTCCCAGGGGAGGGTCCAGCAAGCGATTCAAGTAAGGGTGGAAGCCAGATGGTGGCTCCCCAGCTCTGCCACCCAAGTGCCAGAGCCGGCAGCTCCTCAGCTATGGTGGTGGTGGATGGAGCATCCTTGGTCACCTCCTGGCCGGAGGTGGCTTCAGGGCCACCTTCAGGGGGACACCCTGCTGAAAGACCGAGGGGGTTGTTGGAGGGGAGCGAGGGAGAGCCGGTCCTGGCAACCCCTTGCCACTGCACGGTGGTGTCTTGCTCTTCAGCGCCGGGAGGGGCTTGCTGGGCGGCTTTGGCTTTGCCTGCCGGAAGAAGAGAATCATAGAATGCCTTGGGTTGGAAGGGACCTTAAAGATCATCCAGTTCCACCACCCCTGCCCTGGGCAGGGACACCTCCCACCAGACCAGGTTGCTCAAAGCCCTATCCGACCCGGTCTTGAACACCTGAGTCCCCCACCTGGGTGCCAAGGAGGGACACGGGGGTAACAGGGGGGCAGAGGAAGGGTGTTGTCATCCTCAAGTCATCCCATCGCCGAGTCATCAGCCACCTGGGCCACCCCATGGATGGACAACCCACCCCGCCAGGAGGCAAGGGTGGCTTTCGGAGGGGTGGTTACCTGCAAGGGCCGTCCTGAAGAGGCTGGAGATGTCCCCAGGGAGGCTGGTGCTGGTGGCTGCAGGGGCAGCAAAAAGTGGGGTGAGAGGCCGCCTGTGCGGCGATGGCTGCCCCGCGCCGGGGCTCTGTTCAGCTCCCTTACCTGCAGGGCCGGGCGGCAGGGCGCCAGGGGCTGGGCATCCCACGGGGCCACCACTGTGCTGCTGAGCAGGTTGGGGTGGCCGATGTCATGGCGGGACAGCTGGTGGTGGGGATGTCGCGTTCTGCCACCCTCTCGGAAGAGTGGGTTGGCCAGGCCAGCAGTGGACCCGCCCAAGGTCCTCCTGTGGGGCACAGGGATGATGTGGAGCTGCTCCAGGCACCCCCTCAAGCTCAGCCTGTGCGGCCATGTGGGGCAGAGGAGAGGGGAATTACCCTTTCTGGAAGTGCCTCGTCTCCCTGCTTCTGAGGAGCACGACGCCGCTGCCGAGCAGGACACCGGAGAGTGCCAGCACAGCCAGCACAGCCCCCAAGACCACGCTGCTTCCCCCTGTGGAGACCCACTCAGTGTTGGGATGGGCACCTCGCCACGGGGGACACCCAGTGGGGATGCAGCACCACAGCAGGGCACCGACACCCCCCCTCCCTGTCCCCAGGCTCCCTCCCTGGCACACACTTCGGGCCAGGGGAGCCGGTGCCAGCTGTGCGCGGTGGTGCCGTACCTGCCGCCATCCCTGAAATCTTCTGCTGGCAGTAGGGCGCTGCCCAGCCCGGCTCGCAGTGACACTCACGCTTGTGGTTGCACACCTGCAATCAGGGAGGAAAGTGTCAGGGCAGCAGACACGCCGTAGTGGCTGGGACGGCTGCCCGGGTCCCGCAGCTGCTCGGGGAGAGGATGGTCCCACAGCATACCCCGTGGTTGTTGCACTTGGCCGAGCAGTTCTTGTTGCCGTAGACCAGGAGGTTCTGGCAGCGCCCGGCATAGCAGACCTGAGGGCAGGTATGGGGGGTTCTGAGGCTGCCCTGGGTCCCTGCAGCCCATGGTCACCCCCCGCCCTCTGCCACCCCAGCACGGCAGCACTCACCATCTCCTCGCCACACTTGGCACCGGTGGGCACCAGCCTGAGCTTGGCCACCACCTCATTGGCATCGTTGCTGGCGATGACCGCCTTGCACTTGAAGCGGCCAAAGAAGAGGGAGTAGGAGCCACCGCCGAGGACCGGGCTGGTGTTGTCGCTCAGGCACAGCAGTGTGCCGCACTTCACATCCCTGCGGGAGAAACAGCCATGAGCACCAGCAGCTGGGGGTGGCACAGGGCTGGGGAGCTTTGCTCGGCCCCACAGTGCTGTCGCCAGACAGGGACACCACCACACCACCCTTCCTCCCCAGCTCCTTACTTGGGGCTGCAGGGCCGCTTCCCGTACTCG
Organism: Anarhynchus alexandrinus; assembly: GCA_008711295.1. Taxonomy (NCBI): domain Eukaryota; kingdom Metazoa; phylum Chordata; class Aves; order Charadriiformes; family Charadriidae; genus Anarhynchus; species Anarhynchus alexandrinus. Next base: position 4,046,386 of record VUYV01000076.1, on the reverse strand, counting down.
GTGAGGCAGTGCAGGTGAAGGTGTTGCTCGCTGTTGTGCTTAAAGCAGACATCAGGAGCCACCTGGGCCTCTGTGGGACACAGGGAAAAGGTCACGTGGAGCCCGAGCCCACAGCAAGCCGGCAGCACCAGCACCAGTGGCCACACTTTATGGTCAGCAGCCATGGCACCCTAGCTAGGGATGCAGGAGGGGGACCGCAGCTGAGCAACACCCTGGCCCGAGGAACCAGGGCTCCAGACACATCACCCAGCACAGGGGTGGGGGGGGGACACAAAGAGGGTGGGTGAGCAGCTACCTGCACCCCAGAGCACGCGGCACTGCTCGCCGTGCGAGGGGCAGGCCCCGTTGTAGCAGTAGCCATTGCCGTTCTGGCAGGGGATGCCATTCTCCTGGAAGACATCCTCCGGGCACTCGGGGCTGAAGCCGGTGCAGTGCTCAGGCAGGTCGCAGTCATTCTTGCCGGCCCGGCAGAGCACACCGGCAACCTTCACCTGCACAGAAAAGGGGATGTCGGCACTGCCCCAATGCTCTCGCAACCCCAAATCCACGCAGGCAGCACCCTGGTCTTCAAAACATCTCCCGGTACCCTACATCTCCAGACACAGTAGCTTGTGCTGCTCTGGCACAGAGACATTTTCTATTGACTGAGCTACTGCACAGGGTGACCTGTCAGGCCTTGGACTGGGTCTTCCCATCATTAAGGCTCTCCCTGCAGCAACACCCTGTGCTTTGCTTTTAGTCTGGATTTGTCCCGGGGTCCTCTTCCAGCCCCGTCCCTTCACATCAAGGCATTTCTTGTGCCTGTGTGCAGGAACCAAGGCATGTAACTCTTAACTTTCTCTTGGATGAATGGAGCAGTTTGGTTTCCTGGACCAGAAATGGGCCACGTTGACCTCTTCCCAACATTGCCCAGTTCTTCAACACCTTTCATCCTGCACCTAACCTAACAGACCAGGGAACCTGGGCTCCAGGATGCCTTCCCAATCACTTCCCACCCAAGATGCTGACTGCCCATGTGGTGAGAGCATCAGATGGAAAGCATGATTCCCACCCAAACTACTGGGTCTGTTTGGCTCTGGGCAGGCTGCTACAGAGGCTCTTCAGGCTCTCCAGCAGGCTATGGATACACCTGGCCTTTACTGGGAAGTGCTGGAGGAGCCCGAGGCAGGACTGTGCACACACCGGTTTCCTTCTCCGCCAAGCTGGTGCCCCCGCCAGCGACAGTACCTTGCAGTCCTGGCAGCAGTCTCCCTGGGCGCACTCAGCTCCCTCTCTCAGCTGGCAAGTGGTGGCATTGCAGCATCGGTCGGAGCACTCCTGCAAGACAGGGAGGGACTGAAACACTCCCGAAAGCCCCCTGAAAGACCCTTTCCTTCCTTTCTGGGGGTGAGCCAGCTGCCACCTCACCAGGTGCCAGTGGCAGTGTAGCCACCATGGGGCAAAACCACAGCATCATCCCGGGTGTGAACCATTCCTGCTGCCTCTTTACCCCCATTACCAACACCAAACCACAGCGCAAGAAGAGATTTTTTTTTTTTTTTTTTTTTAGAAGATGGGTCCTGATGTGGGCCCCTGCTCCTTGGTGGCACCCTTCCACATCTCCAGGAAGGACAAAACAGGAGGATGTCTGTGCTCTCTGCATCAGAGGAGCATGCCTTCAGGTCCCAGAGCAGGGCTGTGACCCAGGGCTTTATCCCAGAGACATCACCTGGCCATTTGTCTCAAATCTCCCCCCATAGCAGTGATGGGACGCTATGGATGAGGAAACACTGAGCACAGCTCTCAAAAGAACAACATGTCATGATGTCCCCTTCCATGGATCATCTCTTTGGAGGATATCCTGGGGAGATGTCCATCTTTCCTAGTCACGCTCCTGCTCCAGTTAGGTGAAGGAGGGGGGACACACATCCAAGTTAACAAATCCTCCATAAGTTATTTTTCAGCAGAAGCATCAGGAACATAAGGAAGATGAGTCTTGCAAAGCACAATGACCAGGGAAGAGGCTTCCACAACCTTTTGTGAGTCTGAATGGCAGGTCTCAGGTCCCTGCCACCCACCCTCCTTCGTGGACTCTCAGAGAGCATCCCTACCTCCGGCATGCCGCAGTCGCACTGCTCTCCCCGCTCCACAAACTGGTTCCCGCACACCGGCCCCCCATACAGCTCATCTGCCCTGGGGATGTTCAGCAGGCAGCTGGTCCTGGGGTCCCCGAGGAACTGCCACATGTCCTGCTCGCTGCAGCGGCTGAAGAGCTTGGGATAAACCAAGCTGAAGGGGCAAAAAAACAGGCAGTCATGAGCAGAGATGAGAGCCCGGGGGCTTCACACCCACCAGCCCAGGAAGAAGCTGGAGGGCCACCAACAGACCTTTGAAGTGAAGCTTCAAGTGAAGTGTCTACCCGGACCTGACCATCTCACAGGCTTCATCCCATCATGACAGTGCAGGAGGATATCTCAAGACATTTGCTGACCAGGGATATTCCTCTTTCTCCTTCACTCACCCAACACTTGCTGCCATGACACATCCTCCATCAGCTTTGGGGACAGGACAGCGGCAGCCAGCAATGTCTTCATCATGAGACATCCCCAGGTTGTGCCCCATCTCATGAGCCATGGTGGACGCAGCGCCAATAGGATTTATGCTGTGGTCCTGTGGGACAAGAAGTGCAGCATGGTTCAAATGCTCTCCACAGCATCTCCACAGGGCCCACTGGGGCTCTTAAACTACTCAGTGCCAGGTCTTGCTGCTGTCTTCCATTTATTCCTTAATGCTGCCATGCTGAGGTAAAGGAAGACAAAAGCTGGACTTGGTACCATGGCCCCTGAGGACCTCTGGACTGGGCTCTCAGGGGTGTAAGTGTGCTTAGATAGAGCAGCTGCCCTGAAACAATGCTTTGTGGTGGTTCTGGACAGCTGCAGGTGCCATGGCCTCCCATGGCTCCCGCTCCAGCAGAAGATGCCCTCCCTGGGGAAGGATGAGGACCACAGCCAGGATGGCCAAGAAGCAATTGCAAAACAAGTCTCAGCCACCTGAGGTGATGAGAGAAGCCTTGTGTCCACAGAGCTGGTCCGGGAGGGCTCAGGTGTACCAGAGCATCCTGCAGGCACCCAGCTGGGTTTCCACAGCTACCCTTCCCCTGAGGCTCCCAACACCTCTCTGGGTGTCAGTCACTCAAGGGTTGGAGATGTCAGCAACCAGATCCAGCCCTAAGGCTGCAGAGGAGAAGCTGGAGACCAGTGGAGGAGAGACCCGCTCTGGAAAATGCAATGCAGGGAGTGCAGACTGTGGGACTGCTGCTGCCCTCCCAGCGTGTGCCTGGGCAGTGGGACCCACCTGGTTGACACCGCCCGAGTCCCTGGTGCACATCACAAGCTTCTTGGCGAGGCCTACAGTCGTGCCATGGAAGTCTATGCCCCTGTGGGATTGAGGTGCCACCATGGCCATGTGGCCTGGGTGGCAGCAGGGTTGCAAGGATGGCAAGGTGGTGGCCCCCCCGTCCTTACGTGATCAGCTGGGCATTGTCGTGCAGCTTCTTCCGCAGCAGCTCCACCTCTCGCCAATGGAGGAAGTTGTCCAGTGTCACCTCTGGGTTGGGACTGACCATGATTTTGTCCTTGTGGCTCCACACCTCCAAGCCTATCAAGGCCACTCGCAGGCGAAGAGGCTGATAAAGCTGGGGAGGGAGACACCCCAGAGGGAGTGCTTGGATTTGAGATGCACAAGCAGAGGGAAGGTCCCACCTCCCCTGGGGAACTGCAACCAAGACCAGGACCCCACCTCACTGTGCAACATCAGCTCTGTCACCCCCTCAATAAATAACACAAGCTGGGGTGACCACGGAGACAGGGTTTACCCCAAGACCTCTGGGCTCCCTCTTGGCCAGTGAAGGTTGGGATGCTGCTCCCATGCTGCCAACCAAAGAGTGAGGCTGAAGCAAGGCAAACAGAACCCCCACCTCCCCCCCCAAGCCTTGGTGCACTGCATCCATCACCCTCCTCCTGTTAGTACCCACTCCAGCTTGAGAGTGGCCATGGGACATGCTCCCAGGGCTTACAAGAAATTTCTCCCCTCTTCCCATATGAGAGAGCTGGGAGGCAGCAGTCCCATGGTTCTTGAGGACCCAGGGCTGAGCTGCTTGTCATGTCCACTTTGCACATCCCGTTGGCCAAGGGAGTTGGTCACCCTGCAGCAGCCTACCTACAGGCTTAAGATCAGCTCCAGCTCATCACCCTACCCACGCCAATCTCTCGTCTGCCATGTCCATACCCGTGCTGGCACTGTAGGGCACGTGTGGGAGCGGGGAGTGCAGATCCAGACCCCTGGGCTCACCTTGTCAACATGGTTCACGATTTCCTTCATGCGGTTCTGCACTGTGCGCAAGTCCTTGTGTTTCCTGAACTATGGGAAGGACACAGAGAGATTTCCAGGCTGGCGTCTACCTCCTCCCTGACAGCAAAAGCGCAGGCACTGGTTCCCTGCCCCGGCGCTTACCTCCTCGTTGTCCACAACCAGGACCAGCTCCACATATCGGGGACCTTTGTGTAACGGAGATGATTTCTGGAAGAGAAGAGGAAAGTGAGCGCAAAGAAGGGCTCAGCTCTGCAGCTTGCCAAGCCCTGCAGTTGACCCTGCTGTGGGGTATGTTGGATCCTGAGGCATCTTCCAATATTATTCAAGGTTAGTAGTTCTTCTAGCTCTGCTTTCTGATGTCACTTTGCTGGGTTTTTCAGACATCTTCCAACAGACAAGGAAAAACTCAAGCCTGCTACTGGGATAAGGTACAAGAGAGGCTCTGTGGTCATCACCTAAAAGAAAGCTGCAGAGGGACTTTTTCTAAGGGCATGTAGTGATAGGATGATGGGTAATGGCTTCAAACTGGGAGAGGGTACATTTAGAATAGACATTAGGAAGCAATTTTTCACTATGAGGATGGTGAGGCACTGGCCCCGGTTGCCCAGAGAAGCTGTGGCTGCCCCATCCCTGGAGGTGTTCAAGGCCAGGTTGGACGGGGCTTGGAGCAAGCTGGTCTAGTGGGAGGTGTCCCTGCCCATGGCAGAGGGGTTGGAACTAGATCATCTTTAAGATTCCTTCCAACCTAAACCATTCTGTGATTCTATGACTCTATGATCATGGAGCTTATGGGGTAGGAGGATGCTCCTACTAATGGTACAGGACCTGAGGACTTGCTCCCACCAGGAGCTAGGCCACTGAGAGCAACCCATCTTTGGGTACCCAACCAACAATGGATGGGAGAGGAGCATCTCCAAGATATGCGGTATGGCCCCACTGCTCTCCTGGACTTCACAGGGCCTAGGCTTTTGCAAACTCGGCAACAGTGAGGAGAATCTATGCAATCCTTAACCCAGCGGTAGAGCTTCATGGCTGCAGGAATTTTCGGTTCATGGTCATATTCCAGGGTGGAACTGGACTCTTGGCACGTGCCGCGCTTTCCCCGCAGGTGAGCTGCTCTGTACACTGCATGCTGGCCGGCTGCATCCTCCTCCAGTGGCTCCAGCAGGAAGGTGGTCTCGTTCACCTGGAAAAACCCACTGCCAAGAGAGAAAGGGTGAGCATCAGGCTGGGGAGATATCCAGCAGGATACGGACAGACAGTACACGCACCCTACAAGTGCCTGTGACACAAAATACAGCTGCCAAATCCCAGCTACGAAACCACCCTACCCCTTCGTGTTTCCCATAGGCAGCTTGGATGAGCTACAGGCCACGAGTGGGACACGACAGTCAGATCCTTCCGGCCACATGCACGAAACCACACTCAACGCAAAGCCCCAAGCAGCCCTAGGGCAGTGCATAGACCTGGTGGCTTGGGTTACTCTCCAGAGATGCTGTCTGTTATTAAATGAAGGTAAACCCAAGGCAGCTTTTGAGGAACAAGCAACAGCATGGCCAGCAGCAGGTGGGTAGAGGGAGACCCAGCTGTCCTGATGCACCATATGCTTTCCTTTTCTTTCAGAAAGGCACTCGACCATGAGCTCTTGGAGCTTGGCATGGCCCAGAGGAGATGCTGCCTGCCTGCAAGCCGGTGCATGGCCATGAGCACACCTTGGTGCCACTGGCTGCAGCACTCAGGGTGAGTTTGGTCCAGTCTGCCCTGGAAAGAGAGGACAGATCCGGGACAAGCTGTGCCTTGCTGCCCCAGCGAGGGGGCACTTCTGCCCAGACCTCCCGCTGTGCTGAGGTTTCCAGTCTCATCCTGTGCCATGAGTCAACCCCTCTCAAAACCACCAAGCTTCGCTGCCTTTCCTGCTAGGCACTGAGCCAGGGAGATCAGCGTTCCCACCACCAGCAGGAAAAGGCACGTCTTCTCTTCCTCGGGGGAAAACTGAGCTCCGCGGCGTACCCCGAGGCCAGGCTCAGCGCTGTCCTCCCACCAGCTGTGGTGCCCCGGGGGGGAGTCAAAAGTCCTACCTGAGCCCACCACAGGCGCTGATGCTCACTGCCGAGTCGGGGTATCCTTGCACGTGGCCCTGATAAAAGCAGTGATCCTGCCGCCGAGAGAGAGGAGAGGTGTAAAGGGGGTCTGCACCAAATGCCGGCACAGCGGGACCCCCCAGCAAGAGCAGGAAAACTGCTCTCCGCAGAGCCAGCTCTGTACCTGAATGTCCGGCTTCTCTGTGATCTCCGTGCCGTCGGCTGAGTAATGGGTCTCAGTGTAGTGCTGCCCCAGCAGCTCCCTGCAGGATGGGGAAGGGGTGTCAGCCGTGATCCCGATTTTGGGGAGAGGATGGAAATCTCTGGGGATGACGTTGGTCAGGTTGGGTATGGTGGGCCCATGACCTCCCCTAGTGGGTTTGGCAAGGAGGGAAAAAGAAACCATATTTTGCTATCGAGGGCCTGGGCCTGAGGGCTTAGATCGCTGGTGTGGTGACGACAGACCTTGGAGAAGTCATGTTCATGGCAAGGGTAGGAATTGAGCCTCTCCCCGGCTATCCCAGCCGCACTCACTTGTTCTTCTCCAGCCACAGGAGGTAGTCCCTGCCTTCAGTACGGATGCTGTAGAGGACATGGTCCGGGTAGGCGCTCTGCAAGAAAGATAAGACAACATCACAGACCCACCGTCACCAGAAGCAAGAGGTACAGAATGGAGGACCTGCCCAGAAAGGGGATGGGGTATGCACACGCCCCACTGGAAGGTGGCTGCAGGGCTGCTCACCCTGGAGGCATCCAGCAAAGACACGGGAAATCAGAAGAGAAGAAAGAAAGCACGTGGGCAATAGCACAAATCCCCAGTGCCTCCTGAGATAAAGAACAGGTCACCAGCAATGAAACAGAGTCAGCAAAGTCTGGTTTCCTGTGTCTGACACATGGCTGCAGATGGCCATACCAGAAACTGAGGTTTCCTACTCATCAGTCACAAAGCTCCTTTTTTGGGGACTGAGGTCAGCACTTACTCACAGGGTAACCACAAAGATCCCGGTGCTCAACAGCTCTCATCAGCAGAGACTTCCTTATCTCTGACTGATCTAACATACAACATCACAGTTAGAGAATAACCTTCTCTCAGTTCTCGTATGCTACTGAGAGCAGATTTTAGTATCACCATGTGCCAGATTCCCTGAGCATCACCCTAGTGCTGGTAGAAGTGACCTCCAGGTATCTCAAGTCCAACCTCCAGTCACTATGGCTGGGTCAGGGTGGCCGCGGCTCAGCCGAGATGAGCTCTGAACTCCCAGGATGGAGATGTCCCTCCAGAAGAAGTGTTTCCCTCTGGGATGGCTTGTGATCTCCATCCGCAGAGATTGGGCCACAGACCTCCAGAGGTCCCATCCCACCAGGGCTACTGAGAGAGACGATGATCTCTTGCATGGTGCCCTGTATCAGGCTGCACCCTTGGCACCAGGAACCTCCTCAGTCACCACTGCAGCACAGAGACCTCTCCTGAGGGCACATCCTCACTCTAACGGGACCTCGGTGTGGCAAGCTGAGCAAAAGGCAAAGCAAAGCACCTCCCGCAGGGCCAGCATTCCTCCCGGATGAGGTGTGTGGCCTCTCCCCAGGGAGGATGACTGCACTTGCTGTCATATGACGGCTCAGTGCTCCCAGGGGAGCAACCTGTCAGGAGCCGAAAGTCCCACTGACTCAGAGCCAGTGGGGCCGGGTAACAGGGTTTGCCCATCACTTGGTTGCCCTCGATTCTACCTGGTTTGCATTTCCAATCTGAAGTGATGGGCTGCCAGCCACGAAACATCCTCCCCGCGCACCGAGCAGGTTGCAACAAGCCCACCAGGCAGCCGGGCGCACCGCCGACATGCGGGCGTGCTCATGGGTCCCCAGAAAATTCTTCTCTGATGAACAGCGTCTGCTGCCTGACATGGCCATCCCGACCCGTGTCCGCCGACAAAGAGACGCTTTGTTATTGTTGGCTGCGCCGGAGCCAGAAGAGGTCTTAAGAAATGGCAGGAAAGCACTTGGAAGGGGGTGGTGGGTCAGGGACCGTCTCTTGGAGACAACCGCAGAGCAAGTAAAAAAAAAAAAAAAAAAAAAAATTCCTGCTGAAGCTTCTGTGAATCACCCCCTTTCTTAATCGCATGGGCTTTGCAAGGGCTCCAGATGGGAAGGCTTTGAAAGCACAGGCAGCTCAGCCCTGCTGACCCCGTGACCATGCTGAGCAAGCAAAGCAGAGCCCTGGCTGCAGCACACAGAAAGGAGGGATTTCTTCCAGCTAGTCTTATTAAGGGACCTGGAAAGTTTGCAGAGGATCAGGATGTAGTGCCATCGTCCCACCTCAGCACAGGGTATTTTTTCCCTGGGTAGGAAGAGATGACAGGTCTCGCTAGGAGGGTAGTGATGGGGCTCCTTGCACCACACCATGCATCAGAGGAGCCACAGCACAAGGGAGGAGGAAGAGAAGGTGTGTTTCTGGGCCACCGCCATCCCTTTCTCCTGCTCCATCTGGCCCCACCGCTCGCCCTGCAACACCCTGCTGTTTCCCACGGGCTGGGCTAGCAGGAGCTTGGCTGTCTCCAGCCAGGCAAAGGACTTGCCTTGTTGCATCAACTGGGGATGTGGTGGCAGAGATCAGCAGGGATGTGTGAGCACAGGTGCACTGGGGGAGAAGCCAGCAGCTCCCAACACTGGCTCTTACACTGGCTGGAAACCACCATCCCACTTCAATACAGCTCTTTGAAACTCTGGAGCATGGGGACAAGAGAGACATCACTTCTGCAATCAAGAGCATGTGACTATAAATCTTTTTGAAGGCCCTTCTTGCTCTTTTTTCAGGCCCCTTTCCATGAAGAAGCCAGGTTTGCCACATATCCTGTCATGCCCCTCCTAAGGGTGGGTGAGAGGAGAAGACCATGGCTTGTGGGAAGGCTGGCATCCCAGGAGATCCTATGCTGCAAGACCCAGGTCTCCACCCCATCTGCAGGGCTAAACATTTTGGTTTAAGCAAAGGCAGAGGGGTCTGCTTCAAACCTCAGCTGGCAGATGCTCTGCTGGACCAACCTCATGTATCCCAACTGCTCTGACCCAGGAACCAGCTCTTGGCCCATGCACATCCCAGCCAGTGCAAAGCCAGAGAGGAGCTGGAGCAGAAACCTCCCATCCAGCTACCTGTCTCCACTTCAAAAAGAGGGGCTTGGTGGTGGTCAAGCCTTGCTGAGAATCTCTTCCCCACCAAAGTTACTGGGAGAGCAAACCCAACTTTTGTGGAAAAGGAAAATGGATTGAAAGGCAGGAGACCTCCTACCCTCAACACAGCAGGTTTAGGAGGTCCAAGGACTGCTCAATCCAAGACCATATCCAGGTGCCACCTGGCAGACACCACCCGTGGCTGTCCCAAAGTACACAGCTCAAGGCAGATGTCTTCTCCTGTGCTGTGGAAAGCAGAGGGACCCCGAGATGGGTGAGGTCCCCTTTCCGGGGGGGGGTCGGTGCAGAGCCGCCCGGCGCTCCCGGCACAGATGGTGTCTCTAAATAGCCTGGGGAATGTTTATCTCGTGGACAAGTTTAGGTTTCTAGAGCTGAGAAAACAGATGCTTTTGGGGAGTGTTTTTGAAGCTAGTTTATCAGAAAGGGTTTGAATCACAGATGAACATGCTGTACGAAGAGTTTACTAGGAAATAAATGTCCCCAGCCCCTCCATCTCATCAGGTGCTAAAGCCGGTGCTTTTTATAGTCCTAGAAAATTAATCCTTGTGTTTGGCTGAATTTCACTTTAAGGCAATGAGGAAAACATATTTGAGGTCAAGGCCATCATCCTGTGGATGTCAGCCCCGAGTGCTCAAAACTCCTGAGTCAAACCCCATTCCTTCCCCCAAATTACAAGTTTTCCCATGAAAAAATAACACTGGTTTTCTTTCATGTGGGTTCCTGTAACTTTCTGATTCTTATTTCCCTATCCCAAAGGATGAAAGAAAAAAAAACCAACTTCAGCAAACACAGCAAGAAAAGTGCTTACAGCTCAATGAGGCTTTGCAAATCCCTCCTTAAGCAAAGACCAGATGTCACAAGATCACTGCAAGGCTGCAAGAGGTGGCACCGCTGGGTAACGTCTCCGAAGGAAACATTGGAGAAAGCAGCCCCCCCCCCCCCCCAAGAGTCCACCCTGCTATCTGGCAGTTCCTATTTTGGCCCAAAACAGTCCAGGAAAGCTGGTTTGATCAACTACTTCAAGCTCTCCATCCTCTGGGATGGAAGCAATGCAAGAAAATATGCACCAGGTCATTCTACTGGCACAGGGCCAAGGGGTTTCAGCTCCAAGCCTAGTGGTAGACCAAGGAGGTCCAGCTCTGAGCCCAGTGGTGGGCCAAGGGGGTCCAGCTCCAAGCCCAATGGTAGGGTGAGGGGGTCTGGCTCAAAGCCCAGTGGTGGGCCAAGGATCTCTGCTGACTGCAACACCCTCCCTGGACACCCCTGCAAGGCAGCAAGGGCAGCTGTGCCAAGCCAGTATTTGCGAGGTGACACTACTCACCGGTAGCGCAGAGAGGTCCCTCTTCCCCCGAGGCACCGGCATCTTGCGTGGCGTGACCATCTCATACTTCTCGACATGGGCAAGCTTCTCCTCCAGCCTGGCAGTGGCACCTGGGAAAGGTCAAAGAGCTTTGAGAGGAGATGCCCAGAAACAACCAAGTCAGGGGATAATGGAAACGGCCAACACTAAGGCGTGGGGAAGAGCCAAAATAACAAGTCTTGAAATACCCGCTGGGAACGCAACTCCCTGGTAGGCTCCAGGGGTGCTCCAGCTCCCCCAGCACCCACATGGTGCTCAGCATCACCCATGTGCAAGCGGTCCCTTCAAGGCTGGAAAACCCTACTGAGACCCTGGTGGACAGATAAAGATGGAGGTTTTTCAGCTCCCCCCCCACACACCATCTTGATGCCACAGTTTGTGACTTGGTGCCTGGGGTTGTGTTTTGGAGAACAGCTCATGTCTGGGCTGGCTCAGCCCTCCTCCCATCCTCTTTTTTTTTTTTTTTCTTTT
>VUYV01000076.1:3985033-4033512 GCA_008711295.1 Anarhynchus alexandrinus | reverse complement strand
TTGATGTGATGTCAGAAGGAAGACATTTCTGCGATAAACCCTTCCCCGGAGCCCTGGACGGGCAGCCGTGCCCGTGCCCCCCGGGGCCAGATGAGGCCAGTGGAGCCCATGGTGAGGGGTGCCCGGNTTTTTTTTTTTTTTTCTTTTTTTTTTTGATGTCAGAAGGAAGACATTTCTGCGATAAACCCTTCCCCGGAGCCCTGGACGGGCAGCCGTGCCCGTGCCCCCCGGGGCCAGATGAGGCCAGTGGAGCCCATGGTGAGGCGGTGGGTGCCCGGTGATCATCTCCCACGGTGCCCAAGCGGGAGCTAGGAGCCTCCTCACCACCCCCTCGGCCGGCTGAGTCACCGGGGCCCCCCCACACCAGCATGCCGCAGGCTGGCGGTGACAAATTTCCCCTGGTTCGCAGGAGCCTCCTGGCCGAGGTGTGGGACACCCCCATCTGCGTGGGGCGGCAGTGGGGCAGGAGGTCATCATGGACAGCATCCCTCTGGCCAGGTCCTCTGACCATCTTTCCGCCACCCTTCGCCCTCGGGTGAGCTTGGGGCAGTGATGCCCGCATAAATCCCCCCGTGACACCCCCCAGGGGACGACAAAGCAGGCAAAACCTTGCCGAGCTGTGACCCCCAGTCCCCCAAAAAAGCCACCCCACGGCCAGCTCCCGCCTTGCGCGTCCCCTCCCCGTCATTCTCGCAGGGAAAAGCATAAATGCGGAGAGGGATGGAGGACGTACCTCCTACCCTGCCCCACGGCAGAAGACACCCCCCCCACCCCGCGCCCCCAAAAGCTTCACGCCCGTCCCGTCGGGGGAGAGGTGGGGGACACCCACGGCCGCCCGCCCCACGCTCTCACCGTGGACCAGCAGCAGCAGCAGGAGCCGGAGGAGCGGCGGGGCCATGGCTCGGAGGTGCCCGCGGTGTCCGGCCCCCATCGCCGCCGCGCCGCGCCGGCAGCCCCCGCCCGCCGTGAGTCACCGCCACCGGCGGGACGGGACGGGGCGGGGACGGGCCCCCCCCCGGCGGGGGGCTCCGTGCGGAACGGGGACGGGCGGGCAGCGGGGAGGGGCCGGGGAGTGTCCGTGGGGTGTCTTAGGGGGTCCGTGGGGCATCGCGGGGGGGGTCTGTGGGTCATTGGGGGGTGTCCGTGGGGCAGTGGGGAGGGTCTGTGGGGTATCAGGGGGGTTGTGAGCCATTGGGGAGGATTCGTGGGGCATTGAGGGGGTCCACAGTGCCTTGGGGACTATCCACCGGCATTGGGGAGGGTCCACAGGGGCCTGAGGACTGTCCACAGGACATCGTGGGGTGTCTGTGAGGCATTGGGGAGGGTCTGTGGGGCATGGGGGAGGGTTTGTGGGGTATCAGAGGGTGTGCATGTGGCATTGGGGCACGGTGGGTCCAAGTGGCATTTGGGGGGTGTTGGTGGGGCGTTGAGATGATGGAGCACTGAGATGAGGGACACCATGGCTGAGGATACCATGAGGGGCTGAGCTGTCAGGGGGACCGTCAGCCATCAGGGCATATCAGTGGGGCACTTGGGACCCTCCCGGACCCCAAAGAATCAGAGGTGCTGGAATCACCATGTGGGGCTGAGCTGGGAGGTGCACTGTGCCCTGAGCTCTCCACTCTGCAGAAGACCTGACTGCTGTGTCCCCCTTGTCCACAGAACATCCCAGATTGGAAGGGACCTCTGAAAATCATCTGGTCTGACCTGTTGCGGGGAAGTGAGCCTGGATGAGGCTATCTCGCACCCTGTCCAGGTCACATCTTGAAGCTCTCCAGCAATGGGGACTCCACCATGTCCCTGGGGAGATTTTTTTTCTCCAGCGAGAGTTTGTTCTCACTGTAATGTATTTCTTAGGTTGAGATGAAACCTCACCCAGTGCAACCCATGGCCCCTTGTCTTCCCCATGTGGCAACTTGTGAAGGGAGAATCCCCTCCTGCAAACTGTTTTTTTTTTTTTACATTTCTTGTTGTTTTGGGTCAGGGCCAGCCAGGAAATGCCACATTTAATGAAAGAGGGGATTGGACACCAAATTTGGCTGGCACAGAGCTCTGTCACCGGGGCCAAGCTTCCTCCAAAATGGCACAGAAACCACCATAGCCAAGCACTGTTCCAGTCTCTTCCCTCTTGCTCCCCACAGCTTCTCTGTAATTCCCTCCTACCACCACGACAGTAATCCTTGCAAGGTGTGGAGAGCTGAGCTGGCCTTGAAGGAGCTACTGACCAGCCCATGGTCTATGAAGCACAGGCTTGCCAGGGAGTCGCAAAGCAGCCAAATTGTGACTCCGGGCAAGGAGGTACCCAAGTGCTGTGCCATGGGAAGTGGGGCTGCTGGGTTCAGGACCTTTTGTTGCCCTTCTCCTGGAACCTCCTGGTTTCTGGTGAGGGGAAAAGACACACATCCACCTCCTGCTTGGGGCTGGCAGTAAGGCATCTGGCCCAGGCCAAGGTGCCCTCTCAGAGGGGAGTGGGTAGATCCATGGGGAGACCCGTTCACAGAATCACAGAATGGTCAGGGTTGGAAGGGCCCTCTGGACCTCACCCAGTCCCACCCCCTGCCAGAGCAGGGGCACCTACAGCAGTTGCACAGGATGGCATCCAGTTGGGTTTGGAATGGCTCCAGAGTGGGAGACTCCCCCACCTCTCTGGGCAGCCTGTGCCAGTGCTCTGCCATCCTCACAGGAAGGAAGTCCCTCCTCATGTTAAGATGGAACTTCCTATGCTCAAGTTTGTGCCCGTTCCCTCTTGTCCTGTCACTGGGCACCACTGGAAAAAAGACTGTTTCCATCCCCCTGGCACCCTCCCTTTAAGGATTTATAAGCATTGATAAGATCATCCCTCAGTCTTCTCCAGACTAAAAAGCCCCAAGTCCCTCAGCCTTTCCTCATCAGAAAGATGCTCCAATCCCCTAATCATCTTTGTAGCCCTTTGCTGGACCCTCTCCAGCAATTACCTGTCCTTCTTGAACCGGGGAGCCCAGAACTGGACACAATACTCCAGATGCGGCCTCACCAGGGCAGAGTAGAGGGGGAGGATGACCTCCCTCGACCTGCTGGCCACACTCTTCTTGATGCATCCCAGGATGCCATTGGCCTTCTTGGCCACCAGGGCACATTGCTGGCTCATGTTCATCCTGTTGTCCACCAGGACTCCCAGGTCCCTTTGCACAGAGCTGCTCTCCAGCAGGTCAGCCCCCAACCTGTACTGATGCATGGGGTTATTCCTCCCCAGATGCAGTACCCTACACTTGCCCTTGTTGAACTTCATAAGGTTTCTCTCTGCCCGACTCTCCAGCCTGTCCAGGTCATGCTGAATGGCAGCACAGCCTTCCGGCGTGTCAGCCACTCCTCCCAGTTTTGTGTCATCAGCAAACTTGCTGATAGTACACTCTGTCCCTTCATCCAGGTCATTGATGAATATATTGAACAGGACTGGAGCCAGTACTGACTCCTGGGGATCACCACTGGTTACAGACCTCCAGCTGGACTCTGCGCCACTAAGCAGAGCACCCCTAAGCCTTTCAAATAACAGCTCAGCCAACTGGGCATCCCCATGCAGGCCACAATTTTTTGAGTGATTGAAGCTGCCCATCAACGGGGTCCCATGTGAACAGCAGGAGCCCAAGGCTGGCGTGATACCGCCCCACCAGCATCACCACCTCTGCCCAGGGCAGGCGCAGTGAGGGGGGGCCGCATTCAGCTAGTGGGCTGTCGGTACGGGTTGCAACAAAGCTGGGGGGGGACGACCCAGCCCCAGGGTGTAGGTGACCTCCTGGAGGCTTTTCTCGCTTAGATGAGGATCTGTGGGTTGGCAGGGAGCAACAGAGGATCCTGTAGAGGTGGAGCACCCCTGTCTCCCACAGAAGAGGGTGCACAAAGAGGGGAATCCCCCTCCCAGGAGAGGGCTGCCTTTCCCTCCCCACCAAAAAAAAAACCGCTGCAAGAGGGGTACACAACCCTCTGCACGTTGTAAGCAGGACTTCTTGGGATTAGTCACAGAGGGACACTTAGAAATTTGGTGTTGATTTTAAAAATGAACATTTCAGAAGTATCTATGTCTTCATCTGAGACTCAATGCTTGCTGGGTAGTTACATGCTATTAATCCATACATGGCTTCGATCCTGATTTAATTGAAATCCCGTGAACAAAGATATTCTTTTTTCCTGCAACAGCCATCACGCTGCTCGTTGGTGTAAAAACTGTGCGACCCCAATGGTGACAGAGTGAGGTGCCAGGGGAGCCTCTCAAGCCTGAGATGTTGGGCACAGAGAGATGAGCAGGTTCTTCCAGGGACCTGGGCCCCTCTCTGCCTCTCCACCCTGAGCCATAGGGACAGGCCCTAACGTCTGTAGATCCACAGAAACTTCATGGAAATGGCAGGTCAATGTCTCCAAGCCTCCCCACACTGAGAGGCCACCTCAGTGGTGGGAACAGGAAACCTTCCCTTCCCCACGAACTGCACAAGTCCTTTCCCTGAAGAGCCAGATGATGCTGGCTTGACGTCTCAGTCCTCAACCTCAACGTTCAGCTGAAGGAATTCAATCATCCAGACCCAGGACTGGTGGTCTCCATCCTCTCCTTGGGTCTCCCTCCCTCTGCCAAGCTGGAGGACCAGCTTTAGGCCACCAAAGCAATGACAACCTGGTTCTTTTCTCTAACGCGCCCTAGATCTTTGCAAAGGAGGAGGTGAGGGAGAGGAAGGGCAGGTCACTCAACCCTTCCACGTCTCCCCAGCTTCACACGCTTGCCCCTGAGGTCTCTGGCACGCATCTTGGTTACCACTTGTTCCCAGGAGAAGCTTCTCTTTCACCTTCCACCACACCCCCTTCCAAACTGGCTCAAGCAATTTTTACAGCTGCACGACTCTGCAAGACGCCCTGAAAGTCGTCCGCTGAGGACTCGGCCAGTACGATATGAACATCACGCTCCTGCTCATCAGCTGCAAACCCCATCTCATCGGTTCAAGCAGCTGGTCAGCTTCATTCCAGCAACCCCCAATTAGGTTCCCCTCCTCCTCCTCCCCCCCCTCAAATAGTGCCACAGGGCAGCAGAGCCAGATCTCTGTGAACTGACCAAAATTTAGTCACCTAAAAGACTAATTTGCACTCTGCATTCTTTTAACAGTAAAAAACAAATGCTGGTTTTTATTTATTTTTTAATTTATTTTACAACACACAAATACATCATTTTACAATGTAGTGAAAAAAAAAAGGACTTAACAAAAGCCTCTCAGAAGAGAAAATCCATTACATACATTTCAGGAGACTGAACGTTCCCCCTGTCTCTCTGGGATGACCCTTACGGTTCGTTTTCAGCTCGTGCTGTGAATGTAGAGTTGACAACTCAGCTCAAAGTGAACGAGTGTCCAGTTCTCCGCTGGAGGAGAAGAGGCAATGGCTGAAAGGGCTTCACTGGGCAGGTACGGCCAGGCGGGGAAGCAGGGGAGCCGCCTTCTGGCTGCGCTCAGCAGACATGTGCTCCAAGCGCTCTGTGTAGAACCCGTTGAAGTCCAACCTGCGAGAGAGAAAACGCAGACGGTTTTGGCAGCCCGCTGGCTTAATGGCGCCCAAGACATCGGCACACAGCACGCCGAACACGCTGCCGAGGGCCCCCCCGAGAGCTCGGTGTGGCAAGGGGATCCAAAAATACATGGACTCATAGAATCATAGAATGGTTTAGGTTGGAAAGGATCTTGAAGATCATCGAGCTCCAACCCCCCCTGCCATAGACAGGGACACCTTCCACTAGACCAGGTTGCCCAAGCCCACGTCCAGCCTGGCCTTGAACACCTCCAGGGATGGGGCCTCAACAACCTCTCTGGGCAAAATAGAATTGTCTAGGTTGGAACGGACCTTTAAGATCACTGAGTCCAATCACTCTCTCCATTTCCTACACCTGTCATCTTTGCAGATGCCATTCTGTAAGTTTGGAGAATTTCCGTCTTTCTCCTCCAAATCTTAATTTTGGAAAAATGCCTGAGTTGGTGGTGTATATAGACAGTCAGGCGAATTTTAAGACAAAGTTGGATGAAACGAGGGGTGTGAAGCAAAGCAAAGCAAGTCTCACTGCGGGAAGAAGCGGAGGACACTTGCTTGCGCAGCACAGGGTCTTGCACTGCAGCACAGACCTCTCAAGCAGCCGTGCTCCCCGTTGTCCACCCTGCTGAGCAACAGCCTTGCTCTTACCCAGCCATGGCCCCTGGAGGAGAAACATCTCCCAGGACATCAACTGAACCAGGCCACAGTGCAGTGAGCTCTGGACCTGCCATTCCCGCATGGGACTGCCCTGCACTGGGTAGACACAGCGGCTTGTTCAGAGCGAGACGGGGACATCTGCACCGTACCACAGGCGTTGTCGGCGGCACCTCTTCTGCGCTCATCCCTATACAACAGGGTAAATTTCACCTGTTCTTTACAGGTGTATAAAATACATCGGGAAGGACCAATGGCTAATAGCTTCCTCTCCAGAGTCACAGCCGGACCACAGGTGTCACACGGGGACAAGACGCCAGGGGTGAGGGCTCCACACCTTCCCAGCCACCTCCCACCACTCCTTAACCACCACCATTGAACCCCAATATCTATCCCCACGTGAAACCCACTGTATTTGTCCACCATGGCTACCACGAAATGTTGCAGTTTCCATTACCACTGCCTCCTTGCTAGCACCAGCATGCTTCAAACCAGATTCACGATTCAAGAAGTCAAGTAACCGGTTGGAAGATGCTCAGCCAAAATCACAAGTATTGCTGATACTCGTAAACGCCTCTCCAAAGCAGGGAACATCAGCAATATCCTGTTTCCTTGATAATCCAAAACAATGCCACAAAACCACCCAGCTCCCAGACTGCTGTGACTTTCCTTAGGCAGATCTCTGCACTACAAAGCCAACTAAGACACATGCAGCTCTTAAAAACACGTGCCCTTAGCGTGAGCGATAGTCACTACAGGCCCGTGAATCACACAAAAGTTACCCTCTTCATTTCTCAAATTGACTTGCTCCAATACTAAACGAATGGGCACAATATTTGAGTTTCATGTTGCTTAACAACCTCACGCAAACGGCAACAAATTGTTCCTTGACATTTTTTGGTGACAGCGGAAAACAGAGCCTCGACAGATGGAATTTATCTGTTGCTCTCTCCTGGTTGAAAAGCTTACATCTCTTTCATCCTTTAATGAAAGGAAACCTGACACTGCGGTGGGCAGATCTACCAAACTCATTTATATCCTTGCTTGAGGCTCTGTTCCATTTCTAAAGTTGCTTTATTCCAAACTTTTTGAATCGCAGATTTGGATTTGCATCCCTTTCAGCTCTGTTTTTAGGTGAAATGATCTCTGACAACTATCTCTTAAGAATCTGCGCGGTGCTTTGCTAAACTCTGCTTACACTTCAGTTCATTGGTTTGTGGCTGGAAGTTTTATTCACCGGGGTTTGCATCACTTCATACATCCTACCGGTCTTACTCTAAGCTCAGTCATTGTTGTTTCCTCCAAAGGAAGGATATCTGATGAATGTTAACGGCACTCGATGG
This sequence comes from Anarhynchus alexandrinus, assembly GCA_008711295.1. Lineage (NCBI taxonomy): Eukaryota > Metazoa > Chordata > Aves > Charadriiformes > Charadriidae > Anarhynchus > Anarhynchus alexandrinus. Next base: position 4,025,977 of record VUYV01000076.1, on the reverse strand, counting down.
GTACAGTTTCTAAGTATTCGGAATTAAGTAATCCTTCTGACTAAGTCCTCTGTGCTGTCATTCTTCTCCTTTTCACGACTGGGATGTGAAGGTGTGACTCTGGAGGTCTTCTGCAGTTGCCAGCCCTCTGTCAGCACTGCTACTGATGGAGACAAGGCACCCGAGCAGGACTTGCAGCACGCTGAAGATCTGTGCGTCATGTGTGAGCTTCCCTGCTTTGAAGAAAACCCTCTGGGTCTCTGTCTTATGTCATTTGGTGCTACAAATGGTGGTGCCTCAGTTACTCAGTACTGTAAACTGAATAAATAGCAACCAGGATCAAATAAATAAAACCACAGTACCAGAATGATGAAGAAAAGGGGTATTTTGTTACTTATCTTACATGTTGACTACCACCTTTGAAAAGCACTCATATAAAAAGGTTATCCTTTTTAAGAAAAGACCGGTATGTCTTATCAACTCTTCCATCTCTCTGTCAAATATCTTATTTCAGATGGCAACCATCTCCGCTCTGGTGCTTGGGTTCCTGTTGCCATAGAGTCCAGGACTCGATCCAATAATCTCTACAGACTGAATGAGAGCTAAATGTCACATCTTGGCGTTCATCGTGGGACTTCCACTCTTTAAAACGTTACTGAGCAGCCCGTAGAAACGGAAAGACATGTTCTGTTGCACGGCCTGTTAACATGCAGTATTTCAGTTGAGGAAATGGGGACATCTGGTCTGCCAGTAAAGGTCCAGCTACGGCCAACATCTTGGTGAAGACTCACGTGGTCCCAGACAGTCCAAACCGGGGACTTGATAGCGATGACAGTGCTGATGGTATAAGGACCCAGTATTTCCTCTGCAGCCCTTGAACAGAACTGGGGCATGGAAATACCAGGGGGCAAAGAACTCAGACCCTCTTCTGAACAGCTGGTTGCAAACTTAGGTCAACATTCTCAATGCAAACTACTAACGGAAGCGCTTTGCTTTCTCAGAACCAGCCTGAATCAACATACTTCTCCTTTCTCCTGAAACAGGAAGTACTTGTAAAAATCAACCTCTCCATATTCGGAAGAATAGGCTCAAGAGCTTCCACAGCTCAGGAGTCACCCACCTCCTGACACAGCTTGGACTTGACATCATTGACTGCCTGAGTAAGCTGAGAACCAACTCCAGCCTTGGACTGATTTGGGTGATCCCACCACTGGGACAATATCCACATGTTCTTTGCAAGACTCAAGGACTGGTGGGGTCATGATGGGCTTCTATTAAAAGAGCAGGCAACTTGGTCTTCAACACAGTGTTGGCCATACCCTGTGCAACCTGCAACAACGTCCAAGTGGCTGGATCATGGAATTAGTTGCCATTAAGATCTCCTGGATGGAGCATCATTAAAAAGCCTGTCTGTTAGAACTTGTACTGGTAATGATAAAAATGTAAGTGCTTGATAAAGGAGGCAGAGCTGGAGCACTGAGGAATAAATATTCTTGCCTGGGTGACTCAACTTCTTGTGGTCTCGATCCCTGAATCTAGCTTGACTCTGTATGCTAGTGTGACACCTAGGAGGGAAGGCAGTGAGGGGAGCGTAAGACTTTAATCCCTTTGGCCTGTCAATTAGAATTTACTCCTCAGTGCTCCAGCTCTGCCTCCTTTATCAAGATGGATCCTGCCTGCAATCTCCAACAGTCCGATGATGAGAAGCAGCGATGCCCAGGCAGATGAAGGTTGACAGAAAATGTCCAGAAGGCCTTGATAAGCTGCACTGTCAATTCCTGAATGGATTTGCAGAGACTTAGCTGTCCTGGTTAGTCCTGAAAAGAACCGCAACCACTTGTATAGCTGGGGCCTCCACTCACAGCTACAAAAAAAGCCTTCAAAGAATTTCCAAGATGAGAAGTAGACCTCAGACTCTGGTCACTTCAGAAATGGAGTGAATCAAGTTATTAGGACTGCGGAGAAGGGATCCTCACCTACCTTCCCATTTCAGCAACTGAGTAGCACCCAACAGGGGCAGTTCTGGTGGTAGGAAGACAAGCTCCTACCCTGCCAGGGAATGGAAGCAGAAGAGTTCAGAGCAGCATGCAGCCCTGTGGGACTGCATTTCCCTTCAGATGCCTATAAGTATCCCTGTCCTTAAATAAGGAATACCACCCTACAAGGAAGAAGACATGTAATTCTCTGCAGTGCTGTGGGAGCTGGTGGGTTAGACTCCACTCCTGGAAGCCCCCATGGTGACAGGGATGACAGGTTTTAGTGTTCAACATTCATCTCAGCTGCGTGACCATATCTCAGATAGAGCAGCAGATGCTAACACAGGAAGCCAGGGACTGTGCAAATGTATGGTAGCTGCTGGTCAAGAAGTTCTCGGAAGTAAAGGACAACTGGAAGCTCAGTCTCCTGCTGGAATACTTCACAAAACTGTGTTTGCAAAGGTTGGTACCAGGAATCCTGGACAGCCCTGTCAGATGCTGTTAGAAAAGGAAAAGGGAAGCTGCAAGAGCTGCATGAGCAGGGCACAACAACCTACTTCAAAAAAACATTCCTGCAACCTCTTCTCTCTCTTTTTTCAGCTGTAGCACATCTCAACAGAGGTGTAAGGGTTATCAGCCAGCCATAAAAGACAACTGGTATGGAAGGGCAGCGAACAGAACATAGTGGTTTAGGTTAATATTCTTACGTTTTTCCTGAAGATTGAATCAAAGGATGAGAATGACCAACAAAAAGTACAGTTCACAAAGACCAAAGCAGAGGAGCAGTAAGACTACACTTAAATAAGCCAAAACAAAACAGAGGATAAAGTACAGTTAGGAGAAAGCTCGAAGTACCTTTTAGTCCTATGTGGTTAAGAAGAACTAAATAAGCATCTACTCTCTTCTGTACTAAATATTAAAGGGCTTGGGGCACGAAACCCTACAAATCAAGGGGAAAAAGAAAATGTATGTGATTAACCAGTTATCAGGCACATTTATGAACAAAATTACACAACCAACAACTGATTCTAGCATATCTACCATTGAAAAGCATTACAACTTTAGATGAGAAACATTCGTAAAAGTAGGGAGTACTCCTTGGTAAACCAAGGGCTTTCCTCAGAAAAAGATGAAAGAAACAAGCAACACCTAAAAAAGACCTCCATTTCTGGCTAGTCCTGTAAAAGCTGTTGACAATCACTTACATGCAAAAATAAGGCTACACACTGGGTTACAGACAGCAGGAAGAAACTGTTTAGGATGTTTAGTATGGTTTTGTTTTCTTTTCCCAGCTGACAGCAATGACAAAGAAGGTAAGTCTCAAGTGTTCTAGGCTCACGCACACCGTAACAGTACAAATGTGTCTATCAGGCTTACAAACATGGAACAAGCACTTAAAAAAGTGTTAGCGTTGAAATATTTTATATTCATGAAAATCCTAGCCTCTTAAAATTATGCCTACATGCAATATATATCCTGCCTCTTCACTGGAAAAAAATAAGTCACTGTAAAAATTAATGGGTTTTCTTATGTGCCCAACAGTCTGCAAGCAGCATTTCTGAAGTGTCAGAGTCTTTGCCAGGTATGAGGCAGCTGCTGACCAGCAGCTCTCACATGTGACTTCCACCAAGGTGACTCGCTGAATTGAGAGATGTCAGCTCTTTGAATTAAGAGATGACCCTCGCTTGCCTTCTTATTCTGTGGTTGTACGCATGCCTCAGCTGAACATTTCCAATCTGCAGGCTGCTGGGTTTCATGGGTGCTTAACTCTTGAAAAACACATTCCAGCCACAAGCACTAACAGCTGCTCACAGCAGCAAAGTCCATAGTTGCAGTTATATCTGTTTTGCTCCTAAAGCTCTGGTAGCAGGATCACAGTGAGAAGCATTCTGCTTGCACAGCACATGTGCTCAACGCAGGGTAATGCTCCTCAAGCATTATCTGTTGTTCTTCAAATCTAGAAGTACCAGGGCAGGTCCCTCCATGCTACACCAATCTATAACATAGACCTTAAAAAGCCCAGCAATGCTAATATGTATTACAAAACAAATGTTGACCATTCCAAAGAAGGCCCTGTGCATCTCATTTTATTGAAAAAGGAACACAGAGGTTACAAACCTAGCAACAAAACTTAGATCTCCTTTTTCTCTCTCTCTTTTTCTTCCTGCAGTTTGTCTTGTGTACCTTACTTTTAGGTATTGCTGGAAGAATTTTGATTTCTACGAAGCTAGTAAGTATGGGTGAGGCCACAATAAAAACGCATGAAGGGACGCTTATTTAAATAAATACAAGATGTGAACTTTAAACAGAATAGCCACTTATGATCAATCCCTTGCACCGTTTTCTCATCTTGGAATACTTACGCTGTATTGAGGAATCAGCTTAGTCACTGTCTACACAGTGAGACAATCTCCAAGAAAACTAACATTTGCATTACCTTTACAACATCAATACACAAATTTCACATAATTCAAAGGAACGCATTTTTTTTCAAAGCCTTGGGTTGAAATGCAAAGCAATATTTCTTGTGATTTCCGTGTTTTCATTAATGGGGCAGACATGCGCAGTTATAAACAGCAATTAGCCTTCCTGAGCTGAATCTGGGAACCACAGGAGGGGAAGTTACAGAGAGAGAACTACTGGCCCACCTGTAGATGATGTTGAGCATGCTGTGCTCACAGTCATTGGTGCTGTAAACGCTCAGTTTGTCCAAGAGGTCCAGCAGATGTGTTGAGAAATTGCTATCAAACTTGTTGATCGTTGCTTCGAAGCCAGACGTCAGGTGGAGGTTGTCGGCATGCTCTGCTAAAAGCTATCAAGACAAAAGCATAGTGACCCCATGTGTTTGCGGATTCACACTTAACAAAGTGATGCAATTATTCCTTCCCTATTTCCTAACCTGCTCAAAAATACTGCTGTAAAACTTAACAGTCACTCAGCCACTAAAATAAATCCTTCAAAACAACTGCAAGGTGGTTAAAAACCTTGCCGTGCCTACCTGGGAGCGCTCCGGGCAGGTCCCAGTAGAGTTATCCTCAAGCATATGCTGTCGTTACTTATTTTCAAGCAGGAGGAAAAGCCAGTAAGCAGAGAGTGAGTGTTGCCGAAGACAGAACCTCTGGAGCACTCTGATTGCCTTGCAGTGTGATGGACCCTACTGGCTGTGTGCCAGAGAGGGGCTTTCAGTGGGACAGGAGGCAGCCTGCTTACCGCAAAGCATGCTGAACAAATGGCTTAGTACGTGTGCAACCAGATTGAGAAATGTGGACAAGCCAAACCCCCCCAGATATGAAAGGGATGGGCTGCAAAGTCACACCCAATGGTTTATTGGCTCATCCATCACAAAATGCTAGATGTGGAAATAAAAAGTTCTTGAATTGCAGAAAGCCTGTACGTGGGTATCCACTGCACAGCTGAAAATACAAATAAGAACTTAAAAACAAGTGCAGGGACTGCTGTGGGAGTCAGGGTCTTCAAAGCAGACCTTGAGAACACCATCAGCGCTCGACACTGTGCTCAAAAATGCCTACAATTCCACAAAGATTCTGCTTTTGGGGCCAGAGGTTCTCTAGAAACTAGGTAGGTCTATCTGCAAGAGGTAGGACAGCCACTCTGACCAGACTGCAACCCAGGCAGCATTCACAGAGGAAAGGGCCCAGGTGTCCACCCCATGTCCCACCTTGTTAGTTAGCTTCTTCTTTGCAGTCTCTTCAGCACGCTCCTCCTCTGTTGGCGAGCCCAGCATTGTGCCATGCTCTAAGGTGAGCCGGTCCATCTCATTATCCAGCTTCATGCTCTGTGTGAACCTCTTGGAAAAGCAGAGGGTTGGGGAAATGGTTAGATCCCATTTTTTCAACTATGGCAAAGCATGAGGCTGACTCAGTTCTGCTAGCCCTGCAGCTACCCAAGTCCCATGGAAACTAACTCTGAGATTAAATTTACAATGTTAATACACAAAGCTCCCTAAACCCAAAGGTGGGTGGTGTTTTTTTAAAGCTATGGGCTCCCTGAGATGCTGGCGAGAGTGTGCCCATGGAGATCAATCTCCATGGGTCCAATCACCAGTCCTCGCCTGACCCGCAAAAGAGCATGCTAAAAACTACAGAGCCCTGCAACCTACACCTCAAATTCTGCTGCAGGTCTAGCTGAAAGAGGTAATTTGGTTCACACGAACCTGATCCCAAGACTGACAAAGAAGAGCATAAAGAATTTTGTGGTGGGAGAAGCCACAGAAACCATTTGGGAGGAAGGACAAGGTTCTGAGCAGCCAAGCTATAAAGCCTGCTGGTGGGAGGAACAGAGGCTCTTCCATGGGCATCGAGGACAAGAGAGGTCGAGTTGAAAAAGGGGACTGTCATAGCTGGCGGGCACCCAAAGCAGTCAATAGGGGGAGGCTGTACACACCTGCATGCAGTTTGTGAACATGACGCAGACAGACATCAGCTTGGAAAAGATTTTCAGCAGCTCCGGGTTGGTTAGCATGCAGTCCTTCAAGCAGTTATCAAGGAAGCTTGTGTGGTGGCTCAGGACATCGTCAATATTAGATGCCTGTGACAGGATAGTACAATAATGAAAAAACAAACTAGGACAGTTGTGCTGCCCCAGACAGATGCTCTAACCCAGCATCCTGCCTCTGACGGTGACCTCTCAGACACACTCTAGGGCATGTTGAGATACTTCTCGTGTACCTTCCAGCTTTGAGAAACATCCTGAGATGGAGACTGTATTTGTATTACTGCATTCAACAGCCCTTCACAGGCTTTTTACCTCTGATTTATCACATCACCTTCTCAACCAAATTACGCTTTCTTTAAGCATCCAAACCCTCCACTGGAAAAGAGGCTCAGGATGGAGTTATCTGCTTTATGAACATGCACTTCTTCTGCTTTTAAATCTGCTTGTCATGCCCACTCCCACAATCTCAGTAAAGTCAGCTACAGTAAGTGGAAAAGTGAAAAATAAATCAAAGAACCTTAAATGTCAGTAAGTTTACAAGGTTTAAAACGTACAAGTTACTCAGAAGCATGTTTTAGGAGCACAATAAGGAACTGGGACATGCAGTGTTGCAAGGATTCTGCAAGATTTTTGTCCAGCTCTGCTACTTCAACGGGCTAGTTCAGTCTTGAATTTTAAATGATAGATTAAACCCTGCCTCTCACTCTATGATGGGATGTGCTGAAGCTGAGAACTTAAGTCAAGCTTTGGAAAGAGCCACAGGACTAAAATTGCCAAAAGTATCCATGCTTCTCCAACGAGATCAATGCCAAAAAAAACTCCATAACCATTTAAACAACTAGTACAGAACAGTGATAAATGCTGCTCTCTAATGGCGTGAAGATGCTAGCTGTGTTGATAAAGCCAATGATGTTGTGACGACAAAGATACTATATTTTTAGGAAGAAATCACCTTGACTTCAGGTGGAAATGCACAAGAGAGAAGTCTGACAAATAAAAAAACAGCATAAGGCACTACACGAGACCAGTGAGGATCATCCTTTTCCCTCCTAAAATGCAAACGAAAGGAAAAAACTACCCCAGTCTGTAGGCTACAGAGGTTAAGGAACCAGTTCTGCATCCTCTGTTTGGAAATAAATGATGCTTTTATTTAAAGCAAGGAAGATTTTACTCAGTAGCTCAGGATATGTCATCCCTGGTGAGCAGCTCTTTTAAAGGACTGCATGGCAAAGTGGTTGCTGAAACAGCTTCTTTAGCTGGCGCTGCTGAGATATTTGACTCGCAGGTGCCCATATCACAACACTGCTTAGAGCCAGACATTTCCTGCCCCAGCACTGCTAGAGAGCACGCTCCATCTCCCAGAGGTTTAAAAGCCTTGAAGGACACTGATGAGGATGGGAGGCAAACAGACATTTGGATTACATCTCAAAGACTTTGCTAACTTGCAAAAAAACCATTCTGTTTCAAGTGACAACTTGTGTACATATTCACATCACGAGTTGTTACTACTGCACTGTTACTTGGAGAAGACCTTCAGGTACAGACCAATGGTAGAAATGCTCTACAGAACGCTGCAGCAGCCCTCAAGGTTTCAGCAATGAAGAAGCATATAGCGAAGGCATGGCCAGATCTCCTTCTTACCATACAGCCATGCAAAACACCTCTCCCCAGTGCCAGCAAAGTCACCTGCTATCTCAACATCTCTGGCAGGCTCACCGATGTTCCATAGCAAGGGAAACAATCTGCCCACTTGGGCTATCAGAAAGGTTTGGTCTATAGAAGTTTCTTGGGAATGGGCTCCTCTGAGAAACTGTATAAACTGGCAAATTCCTTTTTGGATCAGAAATAAAAATGCTTCAACACTGCTACATCTCTGAAGAAGCAGAGAAACTCAATGGCTGAGGGCCAAAGCAGAGAGGGATCTTCAGACGGAAGGCTTTGCAAAACCTCTGGAGTCAGGAGATTGTCTCTTCTGAACAGGGCACGTGGCGATACAGACCGCATGCCTACTGTGTTTAACAGTCCCTTCTAGGACACCTGGAATCAGCAGAGACTGAAAGAAAGCGCTACCTGAAATCAGTATGGAAGAACCTGAGACAGGATAACTTGTCCAAGCACCTCAATTCAAGTAAAGTACACTGAGTATTACATTTCACAAGCCTAAACTTACAACAAAATTAAGAAGAAAGCACACTTCTCTCAGACCATCCAGGAGCTTGACATATAACCTCTTCTTGTTCAGAACTCCTCCCCAAGAATGTGCAGAGATGCTCACAATCCTAGACATGATGCCTCCTGTGAATTCTCCAGGAAAAAGGATGACAAGGCATCGAAAATGTTGGTTAGCTGACCCCAGAACAACTCCCCAATACACAGCAGAAACTAAGACAGGGTCAGCTGATGTTGAAGATTCACCAGGCTTGTCAGAGAGCTGCCAAGAGAGCTGCTGTGCCTTAATGCAGATTGCAGAAGGAGCGTTGGGCTCAGATAAATTTTTTTCACGGTGTAAGAGGAAAAAGATGTGCAACCCAGAAGTGTCTGATCACAGGATGACTACCAGAGGGAAGAATAATAAGGTGATGTACATCTACCTCCTGTTTCCTCACCGTAGCTGGGGCACCCTAACATCAGCCCCAACACAGCAGCACCACAGTGTGTAAGGAAGCTGAGAAGGACCATAAGGAACGCAGTGTACCTTGGGATAAGGAACATGACTAGAGCCATCACAAAGGTTATGCTGCAAAATAAGGAAGTCTTAGGAAGGGATCACTGATCATCTGCTCTAATTAAACACATGTTCACTGCCTGGCAAAGCCCATACGTCAAGACAAACACCATGCAAAACTCAGGGGTAGCGCTTCCTAAAGGGCCTTCTCAACTTGTCTCCTGGCATGGAGGAGATGGCAGCAGGTCAGATTCACTCCCTTGGCAAAACCCTCCAATGCTACTCTACCAACCTTTGCACTGTCAAGCACTTTCACAGGCCTTCATGACACACCCCGGCCCATGCAACACATCCCTGCAGCTTCACGCTATAAAAACAGCTACAATACAGCCCTCTCCAGACTGCTGCCAACACTTGAAACTGGACACGGGACCAAGTGGAGACATTTGCTATGTAATGTGGAGCAGACAGCCTATGTCTCTGCCCTTGTTTTAGGCAGCAGTACAGAAGTAACCTAAGATGCCACCTCTGCTCTCTTTTCCCTCCCACAAAGACTTGTTTGCATGCCAGAAACCAGCAGAAGCCAGGCAGCTCCACTGGTGCTGAGAGGTGAGGCAACCAGTGCCCTGGCTCCAGCACACATTCCTGGGGAACAAAGAAGCTATGGGCTGGGCCCAGGCTGATGACAGGGATGACGACATGTATTTGCAGCACTGCCGTGGCTTTCACTAGATCCACCAGTGCTCAGGCATCATCCTCCGCTTGTCTAATGAACTACCACAGTAACTGTATGCCCTGAAAGACTAGATCTTTACCACAGTCAGGTAAAAAAAGAAGGGAGAGAAGTGTTTGCTCTAGACAAACTGAGAATAGCACTTGATCGGAGTGACGGATTTTTTTCTCTGCTGTTGAGGATGGAACCAACTAATCTGACATGAATGAAATCAGATATGAGAAGACCTTTATGGGCTTCTAGACAAGCCTGTTCTGAAAAGTAAACTCCCAATGACTTTTCAGTCTTGGTTTAAAACAGGCAGGTGGGATATTAGCTGAGAATGTGTTCCTCTCTGAGATAATAAAGGCATCTCGTATGCCCACCAGGAGATAAAAACTAATTCTTGCAGGTTTTGCTCGGATGAAGAACTTCTGGAGAAGTCACCAACTTGGGTTAGTGAAATATTACGTAGCACACCTGGAAAATCCCACAGCTCAGAACATTTCATTTCCATGAAAGGAACAAAAATGATGCCAGGCATCCTTTGCCCAGACAGTCCCTCGTCAGGCATAAAAAACAGTGGCAGAGAGCTTAGCCCCTCACAGATAACACTGGAGTGGAAAAGTTCTCCAGCCCTGCCCACCTGCAGTGGGAATATACATGTGGAATAGCCACCTGAATAAGGAAGGCCCTGTTTTGTAACAGATAGTCCTAACATGCCAGTCCTTGGCAGCTTCACAGAAGAGAAAGCACGGACTTGGCTTTTAAGAGCACTGTAAGTCAGCCAAGGAATCAACTGAAGATGTCTGGACCGGTTTATGATCCATGCACCCGGCATCCTTCTTCCTTTTCCATAGTTTTCTTTCTTCTGTGTACACCGATGCTCAGCAGAACACCACTTTTACATAACAGAGTGCAGACTATGAGCTTTGCAGTGTGATAATAACAATAGTTCCAAGACACCTAAGTGCCTCCAACAAAATTAACAGACGCTTGCAGTAACTGAAATTAGGGATTTTTTCCCTATATTAAATTTGTTAACTTCAGACTTCCATTCCAACTTCTCTCACTGTATGTACTCACCAATTTCAGGTTCTTCTCAAGAATGTGCCATGTTGGCTCCATCACTTCAAACATCATGTAATACTGGATATTCTGTACAAAATTCAGCATCCGCTGCCGCAGTGTGAAAGCACCAGCAAACCTAGGGGAGAAATCACACCCACACAACTTTGAGCTAGCAAATGCCATGGAGAACTATCACCAGGCTTGCACAGTCAAGCAGAACTAAATATTTCCGTCCTAGCAAATTCACTGCTGCAGCATGAGAGGGATTATAAAGTTAATGCAAACCATCTCTGATTATTTTCCACTTATTCAAATAGCTTTCCCTCAATTACTAGAATCAGAATTTTGAATCTGTTGTAGACTAGACAGTTGCTTTGAATATTTGATTATATTCAACTAAAATTTTAGTATTAAATATTAAAGCATTTTTACTAGTCTAAGTATCCAGTGAGACATGCATTCGTTAGCAGGGCAAAATTTAACACAATAAATAGTTCAGGTTTCTTTCCAGCCTTACTTGTGAAACGAACACTTAAAAATATTCTATGCCTTGCATCAATATGTTCAGGGGATCCAAATATTTAATCAAATCACCTGCTACCTAGGGTATTTAACGCAATTTCACCTTAAAAATAGAATGGTGGGATTATATAGAGGTTCTTTCAATGTTAACTTATGCAGGCTCTGTGATGGCAAACTAAGAACTGACTTCAGCAAACTGGGACAGGTCACCAGAGAGGTGGGGGATACCCACCCTAGGGGTTTTCAACCATAGGTGTCCTGTCCTCTGGTGACCACAGCTGACCTGTGAGCTGGAGGTTGGACTAGACATGCTCACAGGTCTCTTCTGCTAACACCTCTACAATTACAGGAGAAGCAGAGCTAGAGTCATGTTGGCTGAGGTCAGCACCAAGGCAGCCCAGGTCACCTTGTGACATGAAAGTGCCACCAGCAAGGCAGAAGATACTACCTTGCATCGCTGGGGTCTGCCTCGCTCTCCAAACAGGCACCTCCAGCACATGGAGGGCAGATCCAAAAATGAAAACCCACCCTCACAGATGGAACAAGACAGAATGATTTCCTGGGAAAACACCCCACCAATTTTACCTTCTTCAGTTTGTATCACACCAAAATCCCAAACATTAGCCAAGCTGTGTGAAGGTCATAAGTCCTTGCAAGTGGTCTGGCCAGAAGAGAAGGATGTTGTTTTTAAACTACTGGGGTCCTTACTAATTTTGCTGATGCTAAAGTAGCGACCAAGACAATATGCGCACAGATGTCCTCTGCTGTAACTGTTCAGTGTAGAATGATCTAACCCTAAAGACCATCTCTTCCTTTTCAAACCTTCATGCCAACAAAGAGGAACAAGCCAAGCAGCATGAAGATTATTGAGCCGACACTTCCTACCGAAACCTATAATGTTACATTTCGACCTCTCTCAGCCTGTAAGAAATCTGTAAAGATCTTTTTCAAGTCAAAATGATCTGATCCATGTCACGACATATCTAACTAGCAAGAGGGAAAACCAAACCTTCACATCTGATCCAGCAGAAAAAAAGGCCATACCACTTAGCTGAATGTAGGGAGAATTGCTTGGCCGTCTTATTGCTGATCCAAACATTGCACAACTGTCTTTCCACATGTTTGCAATAGAACATGTGTCTGAAAAGCATCTGGTATCTTGTCAGTGCTTTCCTGAAAAGAAAGGAGAAACCCATCCAGATTAAGCCCTGCTCTGATTGACAGACTAAGCTGTGAAGGCTGAGGCTGCTCAAAGGCAAAGAGACTTTACACAATATGTTCCTTATGCCTTCAGACGCACACAGAACCTCACCGAAACAATTTGAACCAAAGAAAAAAAAAATCACATTTGTAACCATCCCAAAGAATTTCTCTCCAAGGAGTCCCTCCTCCATATTTCCTGCCAGCGTGCACATCACCAGCCCCCTTCTCCAATTGCCTCGAGCCACCCACAGAAAGGTCACTCACAGACGCTGGGACAGAGGGCTGAAAACCTGCGGTCATGTACCCACTACACTAAGACTCCTCCGATCACCAAAACAATTCACCAGGATTCTCCAAAAAGATGAAGAAAAAGCTGTAACCAAGCTACAGGCAGCACTACCCTGCCAGCAATGCACTGTCAGAAGCAGATTGGGATGCTTATTTATAGCTTCAGGGACTGGATTCAGGTCTGCATTCAGACACTTCAGTGTAGGTGTCTACAGAGCTCCAGTCGATACAGTTCGTGAAGCCTTACCAAACAGTATTTTCACTTCCATAGCTACCATCAGAGCTGATACACTCCATTTGAAAAAAAGAGACATCATTTCAAAAGCATGACATCCTTGAAAAAGTCCCACAGTGTCAACTGATTTTTTAAAGGGGAAATTAAGGGACAAACTAATCGTTGGCAGTTAACAATTCAACATCCGTCACGCTGTTCATGTAACACTTCTTGTCCCATTTGCCCTGGCTCACAGCACCAGGTCTGCCAGTGTTTCTCCAGGGAAACAGGGGGAAAATCCCTGCAGAAAAATGCGCCATTCAGTCCCTCACAACTCAATTAAATGCAAAATAGCTCGCTATAGTAATTCTAGCAACAGCCTGTATCCCTCTAGTTTGCAACCAGGGATAACAGAAAGTGCATTTTTTTTTCTGCTCTCCACATTTAAGAAATGCTTGATTCTTGCATGGAACCCCTCTTGTGAGAGTTCATATTGTCAGGGGAGACACTTCAGAAAGCCATGGACAAATGAAAACCAGGTGACCAGTGGCAAGTAAAACCAGGGACCAGGCTGAGGTCCATCCTTTTATCTATGTATTCCCACCATTTAAAATGTAAGTTTGACTTGCCGAGCATGCCTTAGTGGCATGGTCTAGTGGGGCCCTACTGAAGAGACAATCCATGTTCCATAGCCTACACACAGAGAAAGCAGGGGTCAACAACCCCAAAGCATTCCCTACTAGTCAGCAACTTATAATCTCACTTTACAGGGACAGGTTTTCCAGTTTTTTGCTGCATGGAAACATGCTTCAACCCAACGCAAAAGCTTCTGCCTTTTTTACCTTCAGTGGATTGATACTTTACCTGTTTATAATAAGGGACAGAGGCCACTTAACAATGTAGTCAAACGAAAATGCTTCAAGGCCACTGAGAGTGAGTTCTGTGGGATCTGCACTGATAATGGCCTTCTCCTGTTTCGTTTCTATGGCCAAGACTCTCAAGAGCTGTGTAATGAGGTCATGGGGCATCAAGTCAATCTATAAAGGAAGAGCAGGAAAAAAATGAAGCCACAGGGACACTCACAACTATTGTGTAGCAACAGACACGTGGCAGAAGTGCAAATTGTCAAGAGTCGCCCTCAAGTCATCAGACCAACCTAGGAAGCAATAGTGAATGGTATGATCTGGACAGTGCAGTGGCAGACACCAGAGCAGCTGCTGACCGCTCTGCCTTGCCCTTGGCCTCTGAGAGGTCTATTCACATCTCACACTCCCAAGGCACCGTCTCTGTGCTGCTGCTTCACATCTGCAAAATGCATGATCATTAATAGGCAGGACTTCTCAACAGGTATTTTCTCGTACCCCAATGTGAGCACCCAAGCTGAGAATAAGCATGAGAGACACACAACTGTTTCCACCTCATGCTGAAGCCACCCAAAAGCACCTTCTCTGTGTTCAGACTCCAGCAAGAAAACACAGGCCCTTGCCCAGGCTGGGTGCTTCCAGTCGCTGAGCTGGATGAAAGAGGACTTAACCCAGAGAAGGTCTACAGAAGGATAGCCATTGATTCTCTTTTCCTTCATTGTACATTCAGCAGGTTCTCACAGGCACACAGATCTTCCCAAATCATGGCAGGCCTTCTGCTCAAATTCAGTTATCTTCCGCTTACATACATCCTTACCTTTAAATCGTCCTTGAAAGGATCTGTGTTGGCTGTGCTCATTCGCAGGGCTAATTCAAGCAGAGCCTCTAGCCTCGTAGTTATGATGTCATCTACAGGCTTCTTAAGTTCTTCTTCTGTGAGATCCATGAAGTGAACAAAAAAGTCCCCTTGATCCATCAGGAAATAGTGTTTTATAGATCTGCTCAAGAAAATGAAGGGACAATTGATTATGTTTTTTAAAGACCATGTTAATCCATATTAAACCTAAAGGAACAAGAGCAATCAATTCACCAGGCTGCTGGGTTTGATCACAAAATGTTCCTCTTCATAGAGAACATACAGCCATAAATAACCCATTTTAGTCTTTTATGCATGTCCCCTCCTCCTTTCCACCTCAGTCCGCACGCTTTTGTGAAGGCAGATCAGGGCTGCTGCTGCTCTTTTTTTTCCTTGAAAAGTGCACCTTAGAAAAAACCCCATACACACTACATTGCTGGGTGAAGGCTCACACCGCTGTCCTCAACAACACCGCGACCTCCACAGCGTGCAGATCCACCCAAGAGGCAGCTGCCAATTCAGAGCAGAATCTCGCACCCCTTTGAATGAACAAGTATCTGTGCTGGTTTTTTAAGTACTCCAGGTACCTGTGTTGACTTCTGCTACAGTAGGATGCATAAACTTTAATTTTCACTTGGCACCAGGGAGAGGTAACTGCAGTGGGCCAAGAGCTTGGAAATAGTTCAGGGGAGAATTTGAGGATTAACTTAGCGCCTGGCCAAAGATCACACAAGATAACTGCTGTTTTCAGAGCAAAAATAGGGCCAGCACAGCCTTAACACAATGTGGTTGTAGACTCCTGATCATAGGCAATTCAGGACGATGCTCAGCCCCGCTGTTTCCCTGCCTGTCGTTACTCTCCTGAACCAAGAAAACTTTCCCAGTCACGAGGAAGTCATGACAGTGTCAATGGTTAACTGAAGGCACTACAGACAAGGGAGCAAGATACTTACTGCTGACACACCATAGAGCACAAACCCAAATAAAAACCTGACCTAATGCTGGCAACAATCCCACTTCAAGCAGAAGGCTGAACTAGAGATTGTTGGCTCCTTCCAAGCAACATTTCTGGGATGGTGGAGAGAGACTCAGTACTCCCGCTTCACTGAGGAGAAGCGGTTATCTGTCACAGGTCCCTGGGGTTCGATCGCAACCATCCCACTTCAGCTCTCAAAGTGCACACGCGTGCTGGAAACTCAGTAGCTTCCTCCATAACCAGCTGCCTCTGCACTCGCACCCCAGCAGGTTACATACGCACAGGACACCTGCTGAAGGATTTAGCAGAGAGCCTATTTCAAAGATGAGAAGGGGACAGACATCACCAGACCAGACCTGAGAGCTGGAGAGGGACTTTTTACAAGGGCATGTAGTGATAGGACGAGGGGGAATAGTGTCAAACTGGAAGAGGATACATTTAGAATAGATATTAGGAAGAAATTGTTGCCTGTGAGGGTGGTGAGCCCCTGGCCCAGGTTGCCCAGGGAAGTTGTGGAGGCCCCATCCCTGGAGGTGTTCAAGGCCAGGTTGGACAGGGCTTGGAGCAACCTGGGCTGGTGGGAGGTGTCCCTGCCAAGGGCTGGGGGGTTGGAACTAGATCATCTTTAAGGTTCCCTTCCAACCTAAACCATTCTGTGTTTCTATGATCAACCCCAGCTGGAGAGGCTGAGCAACACCTTAACCTGAAACTCCATTGTGACAGACAAGCCCAACAGAGGACATACGCCACCAGAACTTTGGAAGCCAGTGTCTTTTGGACAGTCCTATTAAGCAAAGAAGGCTTGGAAGGATGACAGTCATTAGCAAGGCGAGGAAGAATCTTCTTAATGACTGGCAGGTTTGACACAGCACTCATAACCTTTCATGAAACAAGGCATGTTCTCTGATGGTTTTAACAGGGCAGAAAGGCAAGTATCAGTTTCAAAGGTGTGAAACATGGATCTTCAGCTCCTCCCACAACCTCTTGCAGCTGGAGCCGTTGTGTTCCCAGGTCTGGAGCCTTTGTTGCAGCTACAACTTTTTCAGATCTAGTAAAAAGCAGGCCTAAGGCAATCCCACCTGGACTGCTAGGCATATTCACTTCAGTTGCCATTACTGCTCCAGCTTATTTCTCCCAACGGGCATCTTCTTGTGCATGTCACTTGGCAGGTTCGTCCCATGAAGCTCAGATCACTTTCACCCTGTGTCACTGGTTTGAAGCATAACCTCTAGTACCAAGTCTCACACCAATGACAAACTATCTTACAACTGTAATTTCCTAAGTATTTGTTGCTGTCTTGGTCTTCTGGATAATTAAGATTCCTGTTTTTAGTGTTTTCTGAGGGTAGCAACAAACTAAAAGCTTGACTCACACAAGAAAGCTGGAGTTTGCATGCTAGAATGCACTTGCATTTGCTATGGGCTGAACGTGTTACAAGAATCAAAATATAGGCTATTAAAAAGAACTTTAAAAAAGGACAATGTTAAGAAAAACCCTGTACTGGAACCTGGGGCTAATACACTCTATTCCAACTACCTATGTTTGCATGAAGAATAACCACGGCATGTATTTGGTGAGCTGCTTAATATCAAACTATTCTTAGTCACATTAAACTCTTCTTGATCATACCAGATGATATCAGGAAACTCATTTCCCAGGTGGGAGTGACATGCAGCTGCAGAACAAGTCATGGTGGGGGATGTCCATACCTGTGGCTGGGTTTTGGGACTGGGCTAGACAAAGCCACAGCTGCCCTGACCTAGTTTTGGCAACAGCCTTCCAAGGAAGATGGACTAGAGACCCCCACACATCCTTCCCACCCAACATTTCTATGATTTTACACTTTTCTTTTTTTTTCTTCAGAAAAAAAAAAAAATCTTATTTTTTCCAGTCAACCTTTCTAATGGAAATAGAGAGAATACATTAATAATATACCGAGAGGTATATTATTAAGAGGGGTAACTTCAAAACCTTATGTTCACTATCAGAACCAATCTATTTAACATGCATTTAGTAAAATAAATCAAACCTTAGGTGAGCCACCAGCTCTTTCTCCTCCATTAGGAAATCCAGAAGAACTTTGCTAGCATAGTTATATGCTTTTTCTATTTGTTCCACATATGCTCGCTCTTTTAAAGTATAGATGACCTCTTTAGCCACAGGGCAGGTAACATCACGTCCGCATTCTCGCACAACATTTAGATATTTCCCTAGAAGCAAAAAGAAAGAACGACCCATATTCATACCTACTGTACATCCAACAGGGAAACTTTCAGGCAGCTACCTTCAAGTGGAAGACTTGCTGTGGAATGTTTATGCTAAGTTATACTAAAAGATGGAAAGGATTTAGACACCTTTCGAAAGATAAGACAGAATTTTAAATTAGGCACCTAGTATTATGTTTAAGGAGGGATCTAGAAATGGTTTTGTTTCCCAGTGGTAGCAGAACATCTTTGCAGATATCCAGAAACTTTGAAGAGGTGCTGCACTTCAGAATTAGCTTTTGGGGGGGGTTTGTACTTATGGAAGAGAACCATGGTAGCCATCAGGTTGCACACTTCATTCAAACACCCAAATTAAAACTCAGCACGCTGAAACCTCAGCTGTCTAGCTCCATCTAGCTAGCTGCTAGAAAACTGTACCCATGAAACAGAGCAGTAAGATAGACAGGTCCCCTTGTTGCTAGACTCCTTCCCACATGTTGTTTTATTTATAGGATTTGGCGTTCTTTTTAAATCTGATTCTTCTATTCCTTGGAGAAGTTCAGCTGGACAACCCCACAAACTGGCAAAGTG
This sequence comes from Anarhynchus alexandrinus, assembly GCA_008711295.1. Lineage (NCBI taxonomy): Eukaryota > Metazoa > Chordata > Aves > Charadriiformes > Charadriidae > Anarhynchus > Anarhynchus alexandrinus. Next base: position 4,007,402 of record VUYV01000076.1, on the reverse strand, counting down.
CCATGACATTTACTTTATCTTTACACAAAGAATGGCAATGCTTGTCTCAAGCTTTCCTCTTACATCAGAAGCCTATCTTTACCCACCTGTGCTTAGGATTTTGTCAGCCATTTTCTGCAGGAATGAGGGTATCTGTTGCTGAACAACAGTATACCTTTGATCCCAGTACTTGTCATTATAGTCCTCCTGAATCTTCTCCTTCTGCAGCTCATGTTCCTCCACCATGAACTCACTGAACAGTTAAAGCAGATGTTTAGAAGCAGGCAGTGGTACAATGAGGATTACTTTTTTTGACCTATAAACTGGTAACATGATCTATCAGAAACAAGGTCTCATGAAAACACATTCCAATCAAGAACTGAAATCAGTCTGTATTTGTAGTAATTTGAGCAGCATTATGCAGAGCGTTTCAGCTAATCTGCAACCAGTTAAGACAGAAACAGAATTTTACAGGGATCACAAAGCAAGTCTAACAATTATTTGGTTGTCAGTGTAGAGGTGAAGAAGCTGGCCTTTGTCTGCCTTCTCACCATCAGGAAGGCGTTAATTTTAGCTGTTTTAACTTGAGTTTTGCCCCCCTTCGGATTCTGCAAATGTGGGAAACAGAAATGCTGTGTAAACTACTAAACACAGTGAAATGCTTCAAATGATTCTACAAAAGACAAGAAACTTCAGAGAGAGTTGTTAGCTCCTATCAGATTAGCATATTAGTGGACTACATTTAACATAGATTCACTGAGTTATCACACATGTGCCCCATGAGAAGAGGGCTCACCCACATCGTGAAGAGGTTGAAGATGTGAGAGGAGAATTGTTAAAGAGGGACAAGCATGGTAAGGTGGAATTGGAGTGGGCTGCATATTTGAACTGTTATGCCATTGACTTTTGCATATAATTTCCTTGAATTTGGAAAAATAAAGCAAGTTAGAGCGTTTCTAACTGTATAACCACCAAATCAAATAAGAAATGTAGTTAAACATGTTCCAGCAGTGTCCCTGCCTCGCGACGCTGACTTGTCTACCTACTGCTGCCAGGTTGAGGTCCCTAGGCTATGCACTCTACCAAGCAAGCAGAGGGATGGGTGGGCCAAAAAAAGTAGAAGCCAAGGACTTTTGCATTTAATTTTCATTCCTTAACTGTTCGTTACCTGTATGGATCATTAATGATGCCTCGATATATCCACTTTTCCAGAATTTCAAAGTAAGGCACGCTGGCTGCCTTAGTTAAATACAGGCACAGCTCCTGGGCCTGGCTGTCCCCCGTGTAATTGAAAGTCTTGTCGTGGAGTAAGCTCAGGGTTGATCCTCCCATACACTCACCTTTATCCACAGAAGTAGCTAAAATTTAAAAATATAGATATAGGACACAAAGCTGACACAGATTAATTGCACAAGCTATGCTGTTAAATGTAATAAAGTTAGCAGTTGATTAGCTGACCACACTAAGTGGTCACACTAAGATCTTCATGTCAGCTGTAGACCCCTCCTGTGAAGACGCAAGGCCATTCCACCACACAACCAAAAGCTTACATCCTGAAATGTCCTGAAATGAAAACCCAAATGATCCACAGTCTAAAAAAAGCAATAACCAAACCCAGCCCTCCAGGGAAGGAGAACTAAACTCAGGTAGACACAAGGTGTGTGGTGGCTTAGAGTCCAAAAGCCTCCTGCACCGAAGGGACCACGTCTGAGGGGACACCAGGATTTAGGTAGGTTGATAGTGAAATTTGTACTTTGCCATCGCAAAAGGCACGTAGGGACAGAGGAATACAGTACTGCCGTGAGTTTCAGATTGAAGTAAACCTTGATGCAGTTGGCTAACTGCTGTGTTCCAAAAAACCAAAAATTTCAGGAAACGTGAATACGGAGAGGGATCATTCAATTCCAGACTGTAAACAGAAAAGGTATTTACATCCAGATAAATTCTCTGGGCTGAGTAGAAAGAAATGTTCGAGTATTCTCATGCCAAAGAGTTTAACCAGAATTACTGAGGTAATTGCATCTGTAACCAACCTCATGCAACAGTACAGGCTATGACCGGCTGGCTGAGGAGCAGCACCGCAGAGAACAAACAGAAAAAAGAAATGTTCACAAAAAGGGTGGTGAAGTCATGGGAAAGGTCCCAGAATGGTGGAGGATCTACATCGCTGGGGATTGTCCAGACTTGCCTGGACATGGCCCTGAGAAACCTGCTGTAGCTGTGAGCAAGGGGTTGGACTAGAAACTTCCAGGGGCTCCTTCTGATTGAATCGGTTTGTGGTTATACATCCACACCCAGCCGGAGAGTCATTTGGAAAGAAGCTGAGTAGAGACAGAAGTAGTGGAAACAATTGATCTGAAGGGCATGGATTGTGAAGGTAAAAGGCATGGACTTGCCTCACAACAGCTCTGAAGCGCAGATTCAGCCCTATAGCCCACCACTCTCAAAAAAGAGCAGTGCTCTGACAAGTACAATTCCCTTTGGCTTTTTTTCTTTAATATAATATAAAATTAAAATGACACATGCCCTGCCTGTATTGCTACCCCATACAGTTTTCAGAAACCACTGTCATGCACCTTTCAAAATGTAATGACTGTATTTTTGAAACTTACAAAGTGAAGCAAGAATCTCCAAGGTCCTCATTGTGGGCTGGATATAAAACCAGAGTTTCTGCAGTGACAGAAGTCCCTGTCTCTGAAGATGTTCCAGCTGGGTAATGAGTATCATGTATTCCTTGATTAGAGTCCGCATAGCAGCAGCCAGAGCATGATTTACTTGGCCATACTCGAAGGAAGACTTCTCCTCTATAAACCTGTAAAAAGCAAAATGGAAACTCTTTCAGGCAAGGCACCTTCGATCATTTTCAGAAATTTTATCTTCAGGACACTGTACAAGCACACGAGTAGATCGTGTGTTGGAAAGCACACCAGTCTTCAGCTGGAGTTTCAGGTTCCCATCACCGCATTTCCTAGTACATAAAGCAGTGGGAAGACATTTCCTCTCAAACTGTAGAGGTACTAGAATCATTTGCAAAACCACTCTGTAAAAAGTGAGAGCCAGGATTTTCAAGGCGATTGTCTTCACATAAGCAACAGATTAGAGGACAGGAAAAGATCTCAAAAGGAAGCAATGTGCACCCAGGCATGCGGGGAAAGCACTGCTGCTGGCTTCTGACACCACATGCCACAGCAGGGATTCATCTGACCAGATTCAGATGGCTCCATACATGTTAGTGGAGAGAGACAGATGCTTCTGAACACAAGTAACATCATCTGGAAGAAGACACGTAAAAGAGATTGGATGAATCACATTCTAAAAATGCTTCTTTCTCTTTGCTGATCTTTTAGGGACTTTGAATCAAATGCAGACATCTATATAACAAACACCTGCTGTTAGTGAGGTGTACCTTATACTAAGACCCTTTAACCATTACTTAAGGCAGCTACCAGAAACTAGGTAGCAGTAGGTTCTCCTGCTCAGAAGCACACAAAGGTTGTCTCAGTCCTGGATGCCCAGAGGAGAGCAAAAAGCAGGAAACACAGAGAAATTCATAGCAGACTGGGCAGAGACAAGCTAGAACAAGGAGACATATCCCATTTGCACTTGGCCTGAATTTACCAAGACCAAGTTTGGACAAAGTGAAAGTGAGGTAAATGAAAAAAGTGAACTGGCAGCACAGAGGAGAAACCCAGCAAAACCAAATGCAGCTAAAACCAATTCAAACAAATTGTTGTTCTTATTTTATATCCCCATAAGTTTAAATTAAGCTTGGAAGTTACCATCTGCACAATGACAGATTCTCTGTTCTACAAAGGAGAACATCCTCCTCTGACACAAGTCAGCTTGGTACCTGGTGACAGCAGAGTAACTTGCTGCTACAGGAAGAATCCTGGTCACCAGCTCTTTGATGGACAAGTCCAAGTTTGGATCGACTGAAAACGCTCGGTTCTGCCTGCCTACAAGAGGCTGCGCTGTGATGTATCTCCCATCCACACCAATCAGAACATACAGCAAGTCCTCCACAATCATGGATTCTTGGGAGGCTAATGGCAAGGTACCTGTTTTCAAAGAGAAGACAAAAAAAACCCCACGATTAGAACATGCAATAGTACTACCTGGTCATCCATTCATGTAATTTCAATCTAGTACCTGAAGCTTGAAAGGAAGACATACTACCATTCAAAGAGAACAAAGGAAGGTCACACAAAGCTGAATCAAGATACAGAGAAATAAAACTGAGTTAGGGTCAACTCTAAAATCACCTACCTTGCTTTCCAAGAAAACAGAATCCTGTGCTCATTTATACCCAAAGCAAACCGAGTAGACAGGGCTATACATCCGACATCTGTGGCCAAGAAAACATCACCCACAGCCTGTGCTGCTGATCCACCCAAAAGGGCTCCGTTATACTGGACCTGAGGAGTTCCAATCTTGTCAACAACTCCCGCTACGTCCCCTCCACTGAACTATTCAAATATCAAGAAAACAGTTCAAATACAGACACAAAGAAATGCTAGCCCAGCAAAAGCTGCAGGTGAGCTGTAAACTGTAGGGCCTCTGAATGGCACACTCAACTACAAACCAGCTGCAAGAAGAACTCAACCCAAAATATAACCAAGTGCACCAGAAGATCAGGGAACAGAGCGGCTACAACACTAACTACAGCAAAGCTTATCTCGTGAAACAAGGCAGCAATCCCTCTCCATTTGTTCGATTGTACGTGAAAGAACAAATGCTTCTGAGCTTGCTAGAAACATACCCTCACAGCACACGAGAGGATATTGAGCTGGTTGGACTGATGAATACTCCCTCGTCAGGTGCGACTACAGATTTTTCAGCTGAGAATACAGATGGGATACTCCTACAGTAGATTTTATGGAGGCTGTGACTCACGAGAGAAAAAGGACTGGGAAACTCAAAACAGATTAGATCTCAGGGATCAACAGTGGGGCTGATATTCAACACAGGAAAAACACTGCGAACAAAGTAAGTTTGGGGTTTGTTTTTGTTTTTGTTTTCTTGAACCCTGATCTTCATCTGCAGAGTGCAAGGAGCCAAGTTTTGCTTTCATCCTGAGTGTGATGAAATCTGAACAGCACTTCTGAATAAGTACAAAACACACAAAGTTAATGCAATTTTCCCTGCATATTACATACCTATAGGTACCATTGTGTCAGTGCTTAAACTGGTGCCAATTAAGAAATCGCCAATAAGTGCAGGTCTCTCATACACCCAGGATGGAAATACTGGAATGGGCTGACCAGCATTCTTCTTGTTCTGCTTATCTCGAAGGATTTTTCGTGTAAGCTCAAGAGGCTGTTGGAAAAAGAGAGAGAGAGAGAGAAAGAAGGAGAAAAAGAGATCTTCATAAGTCCAAGAAATTTTGAATTTTAAGCAGAAATTCACTGTAAATTGGTAACTTGAGAACAGAAAGTAGAATAGCTGATGTTTCAGTAGCACAGTGTAGGATTTGGTCTCCCAATACCATCGAGTCTACTGTTCTCAGTGCTGCAGAGGTGATTTTTTTATACAGTTGGCCTTCTTTTTATCAGAGGGTACAACAAATAATACCTTTCTGCACCCCTCCCCACCAGCCTGGGTGCAAAGGCACTCATAGGGGAGCAGAATGGGGACATGCACAACACCAGGCAGCTTCCTAGTCTGCAAAGTGCACCACGTGAAAGGCAGCAAACTCCTTCCAGAAGCAGTAAGCACTAACATCTTATTCAAGGGGTGTTTGCAGACAGGCTAACGAACACCTCTGAACTTGGTTTCTGCACAGTGCCCACTGCGTAGCTGCGTGCCAAATGCACCCACAGATAATCCACCCACAGATAGCTGGAAAATGATGGAGTTTTTTTACTCTGAATAGGAGTCAGTGAAGGAAGTGAGCTCTTAAAGACCAAAAAACATTTCACCCTTGGCTCCTGGTCTCTGACACTAAAATAAAAGGAAAGCAACATCAATTATCAGCTAGAGAGGCTAGAGATGTACAACCCACATGAACTTTTAGCACCCCAAGACACAAACTTGGGGGACATGCTTATGAATGTAATTTCTTAAGCTACCCAGGTGTGTATGTGAAATGGGATATGCACAGGGTCATTTTACTTTCCTCTTACAGGAGGTCTCAGAGGAGAGGGGAATTTGAGAAGGAAACAAACGTACATGTGAGCTTGGCATCTTAAAGAACAGCTCTCCTACATTGCGAGAGGTAGCTGATGCGCACCGTGGTTGGCCCTGGCCATTTTTCGCATTCTCAGAGCTGCCCAGTGCTGGGTCTTGAAATCCTTCAAGCAAGCATCAGCTGTGGGACCACTCCTCCAAGCAGCACCAGTTCGGGGCCTGTTTGCTGCAGGCTCAATGCCAGTACAATGTCCCAAGGTCAGAGAGGCAGCCCAAAGCAACACTAACGTTCCTACTTCTACCGTATATGTGTGATCTGCTAGAAGGACCTCAATTTCCTCTGCTCGCCTAAGAGAAACAGGATTCTCATAGGAGGGTGTGGAGAAGGATGAAGCATCAAGTAAGCTGCCAGCAACTCAAAGGATGACTAAACTTCACATAACATTGCTGACCTCAGTGCAGGACTGAGTCCTTCACCTGGGTCAACTCGATGATCTTCAAGGTCCCTTCCAACCTAAACCACTCTATGATTCTATGATTCATAAATCTTAAACCCATACAGTGAGACAATACTTCTCTATTGTAGTATAGAGTAGTTTATTTGTCCATCACAATCTGGACACACAGACATTGGTTAGAAGATGAAAACATCATGTGCGCTTTCTGTATCATCTTGAGCTCCAGATGATTAAAGGAAGACCTTGAATGGAAGATCTCCTTGTAGCACTGGCCCTACTATGCAAGACGGCTTTATGAACAAGCTTCTGCTTAGGAGAAGGGCAGCCATCGTTACATCTTCCCAAATGGCAGGGAGAAATGAGTTGGAAGAAAAGCTCCACAAACCATAGACCTCACCATCACATCTCCACGAACCACACATACTTATGAGAGAGCAGACTAAGAAAGTATCTAAGTCCAAAAGCTTCTGAGGCATTGTGCTAAGTATGGGAGACCATAGAACCTAACAGAGCCAGTTGAGATCTCAACGGCACGTGTCGATGGAAAACAGTACTATAAAACAAGGCTAGTTCAGTGAGACGGACTACATGATGGACTGTATGATGGACTATATGATGGACTACACAACCCTGGAAAATGAGAGACATGAAGTAATTCCTGTCTCCAACTGCCAAAATGAAACCAGATCACAGACTCATAGAATGGTTTGGGTTGGAAGGGACCTTTCAAGATCATCCAGTCCAACTTCGCTGTCTTGGGGCAGGGACACATTTTACTGGATCAGGTTGCTCAAAGTCACAACCAACCTGACCTTGAACATTGCCAGGGATGAAGCATCCCATCTAAATCTACTCTCTTTCTGTTTAAAACCATTGCCCCTTGCCCTGTCACTACAGGCCCCTCCCTCTTTCTTATAAGCCCCCTTTGTATATCGAAAGGCTGCAATAAGGTCTCCTCAGAGCGATCTCTTCTCCAGGCTGAACAACCCCAACTCTCTCAGCCTCTCCACAGGAGAGGTGCTCCAACCCTCAAATTATTTTCATGGCTTCCTCTGGACCCACTCTAACAGGTCCATGTCTTTCTTGCACTGGGGACCCCAGAGCTGGACATAGTACTCCAGGTGGGGTCTCACCAGAGCAGAGTAGAGGGGGAGAATCACTTCCCTCGACCTGCTGGCCATGCTTCTTGTGACGCAGCCCAGATATGCTTGGCTTTCTGGGCTACAAGTGCACATTGCTGGTGTTTAATTTCCAATTGTCCAATTTTTTTTTTTTCACCAGTACCCCCAAGTCCTTCTCCACAGGGCTGTTCTCCATCCCTTCATTCCTCATTCTGTACTGACAGTGGGGTTGCCCCAACCCAGGTGAAGGACCCTGTACTTGGTCTTGCTGAACTTCGTGTGGTTCACATGGGCCCACTCCTCCAGCCTGTCAAGGTCCCTCTGGACGGCATCCCATCCCCCCAGCGTATCAACTGCACCACTCAGCTTAGTGTCATCCGCAAACTTGCTGAGGGTGCACTCAATTCCACTACGTAAGACTTTGATGAAGATATAAAACAGTATTGGTCCCTTGAGAGACACCACTTGTTACTGGTTTCCATTTGGACATTGAGCCATTGACTGTAACTCTTTGGATGCAGGCATCCAGCCAATTCCTTATCCATCTAGCAGTCTTCTTTCCTTCTTAGCCCTGGAAAATACCTATTGTAAAATTCCCTATTTCCTTACCATACAAGAATAAGCCAAATAGTTCCCAGCGCCTGAGGGAAGCCTCCGAAATGAGATGAGCTCATGACACTGTGAGGGAGCATGCTGGCACCTCTGTCCCTGTGTACTCACAGCCTATGGGCTGTGGCATCTGTCCCTAATAAAAAGGCAGGGCCTGAGGCCTGCTCCTTATAGTGATTGTGAAAAGGAGCAGCCAGAACCCCTGAAACAAATGCAGAACCTTCTTCATCGATGGACGGGTTCTTCTTCACTAGCGATTCTCTGGGACAACAAGAGGCAGGGAGTTTCTGCTGGAGTTCAACCAGCTCTAGTGTGAATTTGTTAACTGGCAGAGTTCAAAAAAATTGACATAGTTAAGCTATAAAGGACATAACTACTTAAAGGGAAGATGAGGGTTTTACCACCTTGATAATTCTCCAGCCAAAACTGATCCAAGCAGCAACTCCAGTCACTGAAAGTTCACTGGATGATCTCTCTAACAGTGCCAAGTAATCACAGAGCAGATGACACAGCACTTGTGGCACCAATGACAAAGCACATGTCTCAGGGCCATCAATCACCTTCTCTCTGCAACTTTAAATTTAGGACATTGTCATTACTGGCTTCAGTGATAGCCTGGCTAAAACTCCCAGGACTGAAAATGTGGCCCTCAGGTGTCAAACTGGCACTTAAAAGCCCACGGGGATACAATGGCAGTTTGCCACTGTCATGCTGATGAACCTGCACCTGGCATCTTATGCAATGACAGTGCCCATATCCATCAAGGTAGAGAAAGAGCTCATCTTCAGGCTCAGCGAATGCCAACTGAGCCAAAGGGCTCCCTGCATTAGAGGCCTGGTGCGAGGGAAGAGGGGCAGCAGTGGGCAAACGCTGGACCTAGAGCACGTGACCAAGGAAGAGTAGTGGAGGCAGCTGGGCTTCGCTGGGTCTGGCCAACAGAAAGTCTAAGAGCAGTCTGCAACCAGAGGAAGGAAAAATACCAACATGATAGGTGAAGTTAAGCTCCTCTCAGCAGCGGCAAGAGGTTCAGGTGGCCATGGACACAAGCTGCCTCTTGGAATATTGAGATCAGGCAGAAAGAGACACTTCTTCCTGCAGAGGGGGAGCAGCCATGGGGACGTCAGCAGGGAGGTGGGGTTTCTCCCTCCTGGGGGGCTGCAGGACTCAGATGTGCAAAATGACAGATGCCCTGATCTAGCATGGGTAACATTTCTGCTGTGACAGGGGGGCTGGACAGGACAACCCCAGCAGTTCCTCCCACCAGAGCTGCAACGAATCTGTGGAAACACTGGCAGCTATCCTCCATGCCCGGTGAATGAAGACGGTACCACAAGGATCCTCGTAGCTCTGAGGAGAAGGATTTGGGAGTCCTGGTAGATAACAAATTGTCAATGAGCCCGCAATGTGCCCTTGTCGCCAAAAAGGCCAATGGAATCCTGGGCTGCATAGGGAAGAGTGTGTCCAGTAGGTCGAGGGAGGTCATTCTCCCCCTCTACTCGGCACTGGTGAGGCCACAACTGGAATACTGTGTCCAGTTCTGGGCTCCCCAGTTCAAGAGGGACAGGGAACTGCTGGAGAGAGTCCAGCGAAGGGCAACCAAGATGATTGAGGGATTGGAGCATCTCCCTTATGAGGAAAGGCTGAGAGAGCTGGGACTCTTTAGCCTAGAGAAGAGAAGGCTGAGGGGAGACCTTATTACTGCTTATAAATATCTAAAGGGTGGGTTGAAGGAGTATGGAGCCAGACTTTTTTCAGTGGTTCCCAATGACAGGACGAGGGGCAATGGGCATAAGTTGGAACATAGGAAGTTCCGTTCCAACACACGGAAAAACTTCTTTACAGTTAGGGTGACAGAGCACTGGAACAGGCTGCCCAGGGAGGTTGTGGAGTCCCCTTCTCTGGAGATTTTCAAGACCCGCCTGGATGCAGTCCTGAGTAATGTGCTCTAGGCAATCCTGCTTTAGCAGGGGAGTTGGACTAGATGATCTCTAGAGGTCCCTTCCAACTCTGAAAATTCTGTGATTCTGTGATTCTGTGATCACAAATGGAGTTGCTCAAGTGAGACCCTTGTGTCCGTCAATACAGTGTGAAGGATCACTCCAGGGCTTGTGCCAGTGCACAACCTGGCTTCTAGAAGAGAGATGGAGAAATAAATCAATGGCAATTATTATGACTACTCGACAGTCCTCTTGGCAAGCGGCTCGAGGGGAAAACCTGGGTCAAGAGATTTCAGCTACGTGAGTTGATTCAGCCCTACTGACACAAAGGCTCTGAGCACATGCCTGTTAGGGCCTTTTATCAGAGTTTCAGCTCTTTAAGTCTGAAGAAAGTATAAATGGGGCAGCGGAGAGGCATAAATCTTTTTATTTGGCTTGCATTGCGATTGCAATTCCTTTGGTTGTGAACTGCACATCCCAGAGAACACCACTTACTCTTCTTTCCTCTTTTAGCAAGTCTGCACATAAATCCTATTAAAAAGATCAGTTACCTTAGTGGAAAGTCATCTTCCCTTCATGATCTAAATCAACCACTTGACTCATATAATCTGTGAAGGATTTGGATAAGTCAGGCAAACAGTGTGTGCAGACATGTATTTCACAGTGTATGTGAAACAAGGCTGGTTTCATTACTGCCTGACAGTGCAAGGGGGTTGGACTCTCTCTTTTTAGGATTTGAACACTCCTTCACATGCACATACAGCCCTTCAAGCTGAGAAAACCTGCAGATGTCCCAAAACACTGAGCATGGAGGGTCCATTCCACTAGCCAGCAATGGCCTGAAGTGATCTGACCATCACAGCAAACTCCCCAGTTGGCAGCAGATCATCTTCACAGGAGGGTGTTCCCTGGAAGGTGTTAGCTCTGCTCAGCCACTGCCACAGAAAGATCTTCACAGACTGAAGAGCAAAAGCACATCTGCTGAGAAGCCAGCATGGGCAATAAAGCACATACAGCCACAGCTAGAGAGCTCAACAGCAAAGGTTGGTAGGACACATCATGAAAGTGAACGCTGCCACGTGGCCAAGATGGGGCCAGCAGTGCTGCAGAGTGAACAGCTGAGTGAAGTACGGACCTCACCAATGCAGACAGAGCCCGTGCACTAACAAGACACAGATATGCCGCCACTGACGGAGGGCGCAGGACTGCCACAACAGAGACTGCAGATGGAGACGAGCCCAGTGTGTGATTTCTGAGCATCCACAAGCAGGCCAGCATCCTCAGAAACAGTCACATTCAATGCCTGGAGGCTTGTCCCCTGTTAGATTTCTATTGACCAGTCGTCGGACGGGAGAACAGAAACAAACCTCTGGGACAAAGGTAAGCTGCAAAATATTAAATGGAAGCATTTGCTCACACTGTCCAGTTGCTCACTCGCTACGGACCTCTGAGCATCTTTTCTTCTTCCCCTTCTCCCCATGTATCACTCTTTCATCTCTGTGCAAGTAACTGTACATACACAGTAGCTCCCGCGCCTTCTGCAGCCAAAATGGCCTTATCTTGACCCACAAGCTTTTTGTCATATTTTTCTCCCCACCCCGTCCTGTTGAGCAGGGGGAGCGACAGAGTGGCTAGCCAAGGTCAACCCATCACAGTATAGTTATTTATACACATGATCATAGGAAATAGAAGTTTGGATTTAAGTAATAATCACCCTTTTGCACTTCTTGCCTCCCAGCCTACCAATAATGAGACACTTGCCTAATTGTTTTCTAAGCCTGTGTCTTGCAACAATACAGTTTACTTCTACAGTGTTTGGGTTTTTTTCTTCTTTTTTGTCTTTGGGCTCACTTTGCAGCATTTATTTCAGGAGCTCAAATAGCTAAATGGAGGGAACGGCTGTGTCCAGTTGGGGAATGATTATGTGGGGCATTGTACTCACATTATCCGAGAGAACAGAACTCCTAGCAAGGATGGGGACACACCACAATGGCTCCTGAGCAAGCACTGCCACAGGCAGAAAAGGAAACAGCAGCACAGCTTAAAGTGGTTGTTGGAAATGGGAAAATGAAATTACATTAAGCCCCACCAGTTAGAACCGTCACGGCTTAAACTTGGCTTACCTTAACTGATGTAAAGAGAAAAAAAGCCCCTTTTATTAAGAACAGCACAAAGATTTAATATCATCTGACTAAAAAATGTTGAGAGATAATAGACATTATCTGCACAGAGAGGAACATTTATAATTCCGCTAGACAATAAAAGTTAAGAGCACAGCTACTCACATGAGCAGAAAGGGAAGATTTTGTGCCCAAAGCCTGGGCAGAGACAGTACCTGCTGTACACTGGAGTTGGCTGTGACACTGCCCAGCTGTTTGCGTAGCTCCTCGAGCTCCTGTAGAGATATCTTGGAAGCAGACGAGGGAATGGAAAAGTTTGTGCTGCCGCTGGTTGTTGCATTTGCTGCAAGTTCTGCCCTTTCTCTAGCATTTTGTTGCAAATACTGGAGTGTCTGCATACACAAAAAAGAAAAGGTTTTGTGAACGCTGGTCAGCACACACTAGAGCAAAAAACACACGACCGTAAGATGGCTGTACTGAATCAGACCACAGATCTTTCTGTCCCAATTTCCCACATCTTAGTGGTTTATACTGAAGAGTGTAATTCTCAGTAGTCCTTTAACAACTAAGTAAATGCTGGAACTGGCTATCTGTTGATTTCAACACATTTTGCTGAACATTATCATCAGAAAGCATGCTGTACTTAAATCACTGCATTGTTGCTACTGCTGAATACTTAGAACACACGCAGTTCTAAAGGATAAACAAACCTCTTTGTCTTCTGTGAGTTTTGATAGCAGATAAACTAAAGAATCTAGATGTCTTGTATTTTTAGACTTCAGTTCATCGTACTTCTTTAAAAAATCTTCAGGAGTTCGAGAAAACTCTGCTATTTTTACCTGTAAAACACCACATTAACATTAAATGTTTAATGTACATTATTATCCCATCATTCCAAAGAGGAGCACTGTGCAAAGATGGAGACAAGGTGCAGGCTGTTGATGCTGCTGCCAAAGTACTTCAGGGAATGGGTTTTGGACTGAATGCTGCAGCGTTGGCCTCCTCCTAACAACATCTGGAAGAGAGTGGAGGTCCTAGCACTTCAGGTCATGGAGAAGGGACTGCTGGAGAGAAAAGATGAACGTAAGCACAAGTTCTGTAGCAGGGCTCGCTTTGCCCACGCTCAGTCTGAAGCAATATAATTTTGTATCAGCAGGTTTATTAAGGGATTTGGCATTGATGAAGCCACATCTGAACACTGGGTCCACTTTGGGGTGCCCCACTAGCTCAAGAGAGTCATCAGCAAACTGGACTGAGCCATGGAGATGGTGGGGCATGCTGCCCATTGCCCAGAAGGGTTACAGACCCTGCTCCAAGGGGCACAGCAAAAGCACCACAAACACTGCCACAAATTGCGACACAGAAAATCCCAGCTGACCCTAGGGAAACAGTCCTTTCTGGAGAGAGAGGTGACCCTGTGTCATGGCCAGAAAGACAGAGGAATCTCCTGGAGATCTTTAAAACGCAGCTAAGCAGTCTGCTGTAGCTGTGAAGCTGACCCAGCTGCAAACCAGGGGTTGGACTGCAGGTCTCCAGCTGCGCCTCCTACTTAAATCTTTCTACAAGTCTACAAGTCATTGTAAATGATGCATAAGACTGGAATCGGTGAAAACACGCCGTTCAGGCTAAAAAGATCTGAACTTTCAGACAGAGTTAGCAATTTTCTAGCACTTATAGCTTGACTGATGGCTTGCTTTTAAAAATGACAATGAAAAGCAGCATGGCCACAGAAGTATGCCTGGTCACAAGAGTGTCAGTGTTATAAGCAAAATTGAGATTCCAGATCAGATTACCCCCTTTTTTTACCAACGCCAACATGATTTCACTGTTACTCTTGGAAAAAATTGGGACAGCCGTTACCCCTCCCAACACATGTCCAGCTCCGTGCTCACAGAAGTCAAGTTATCTCACAGAAGAGTAGAGTAAGGAAAAGGTAGTTCACATCACTGGCCAAGAGAAATCACACAGAGGAATGCTTATCTTGAATTTCTCCTTAGGGAGGACTGTGCTTTCAGGGTCAACAGAACCTCTATCTACAACTGTGAAAGAAGCACGCCACTTCAGGAGTCCTGCCGCTCCCCCCATGAGGTCTGAAACGCACCTCAGCTGTGATGGCAGCGCGCTGAAGCTTACCTTTGCGCTGTGTGCAGAGACAGTCGTGGTAACATAAGGCGTTCGATTCTTCTGCAGAAGATCGATGTAGACTTCAGCTCCTTCCCCACCGTGAATGCGCAGCAGGCTGAGCAACTCATTGACATCGTGGTGAATGCGGAACTCGCTCATACTCCTACCTGAGGCTACGAGCTCCGTGGGACACAGAAACAAACGCGGTAAAGTTATTCTTTTACTGCTGAAAATGAAACTATGCCCACACAAACATTTATCGACTACATTATAAGCCTGCAGGGTATGATAAAATATTTGACTGGAATAAAGAAATACATATAAGAGGAGGAAGCAAGCAAAACAGAGATACTCGTTATTGTGCCTGATTTAACTATACTGGTACAAACCCCATCTTAAACGTAGATGAGGCAGCAGAGGATTTTTCTACCTCAAAGATCACACTGGCGGTAGAAAAGTTACTGAGTAGAAACGTTACTGAGTAACTTTTAGTTACTTTTAGTAAGAAGTGGTGGTTCATGTACTGACAGACTGCAGACACAGCTGAAATCACTGGCTTCAGCAGCCTGCCCATACTGCTGCTTCTGAAGTTAGTCAAAAGCAGTTTTGCCAAGTTTAGGGGTCCTTATTTTCTACTGCCCATTTTATTAACAGACAAACACCAAATTCTGCAAAGTTACTAAAATGGTGGCCGCACAAGTAAGAGTCTGATTGAGGCATTGTGCAAGTACGGAGTTTAATGTGACACCCTGTACAGATGAAGAATATCAAGCACATGGACACACTTTTGGTTTGCCAAAATCATTGAATCATTTTGGCTGGAATGGATCTCTGCAAGCCTTGGTCCAACTCTCCACCCAAAACTGAGTCAAATTATAGCAGGCTGTGCAGGGCTTTGTCCAGTCCAAGCTTAAGCATCTCTAAAGATCCAGATTCCCCCGCCACTCAGGGCCTTGATCCTCATGTGGAA
The DNA here is from genome assembly GCA_008711295.1 of Anarhynchus alexandrinus. NCBI lineage: Eukaryota > Metazoa > Chordata > Aves > Charadriiformes > Charadriidae > Anarhynchus > Anarhynchus alexandrinus. The sequence goes on along the minus strand of VUYV01000076.1, from coordinate 3,991,958 downwards.
ACATGTTTTCCAAATGTCCAACTGGGATTTCCTGTGCTGCAGCTTGTGCCAGTGCCTGTAGGGCTCTTGCTGTGCCCCTTTGAGCTGAGCCCCAGCACCTCCAGGACCCCTTTGGGCAAGGAGAGATGCTGTTGGATCCCCCTTCACCTCCTCATCTCCAGCTGAGCAAGCCCAGCTCCCCTAGCCTCTCCTTGCACACCCTGGCCTCCAAGCACTATCACCAGAGCCTCCCCAGGCTTGCTTCAGTTTGTTTATAATTCTCTCATAAGGGAGCCCCCAGACTGGCAAGAGTCTTTTAGATGTGGTGTCACGAACAAGGCGCTCCCTTTCCTTTACCTGCTGGCTGTGTTCTTGCTAACAAGGGTGAGAACCAGCCTTTGCTGGCACAAGGGCACAGCACTGGTCACATCCACCCTGCTGCCCTGGACCTCTCGATCCCCTTTTACACAGGTATGCTCCAGCCAGCTGTCACCCAGCATCTGCTGTCATTTGGGTTGCTGTGTCCCCAAGGACTCAGCACTTGCTTTTTTCCCGATTCCTTAAGGTCTCTGTGAGCCCACCCGTCCAGCCTATCAAGATCCCTATGAGTGGTCACCACAACCTGCATCCCACAAACCCCCAACTCCTATTGTGGGATGCACGCACTCACCAAAAGCCATCCCTCCTGTCACCCCAGCTGCCAAAGAACACATCAAATGCCACCAGCCCCAGCAGCGAGGATGGGCACCAGTAACAACCTCCAGTTCACCCTTAGGTTGCTGAAGCAATTGGGGGTCAAGAGCGTAAGGAAAGAGGAGAGGCTGGAGGAGCTGGGCTTGCTTAGCCAGACCCAACGGCATCTCCCCCTGCCCAAAGGGGTCCTGGAGACGCCGGCGCTGGACACTGCTCGGAGAGGCACAGCGAGAGCCCCAGAGGCACCGGCACAGCTACAGCACGGGACACCCCGGCCGGTCCCAAGGAAACAGCCCGGCCCCATGTGAGCGGAGCGTCCCTGGGACGGGGCCCCGCGCGGTGGGGGATGCCCATCCCCGGGGATGCCGCGACTCGCCCGGACAAGGGCCCCAGTAAGCAGCTGCAGCGGTGGCCCTGCTGGGAGAGGGGTCGAGAGAACCCCCACCCGGGAACCACAGCAAACCCCTCTGCTTCCCGCCCACATCTCACCCCGGTTCGCCTAGGGGCCCCACATCCGCCTACCTACCCGCCCGGAAGTGCCCGCCACCGGCGACCGGAAGCGCGCCCCGCGCATGCGCACTGCCTCCTAGTAGCCCGCTCCCCGGCTTCCCGCCCCTTCCTGCGCATGCGCATTGCCCTCACGCAGCCCCCTCCGGCGCCTCGCAGCGCCCCGCGCATGCGCACTCCCCCCACGCAGCCCCGTCCCTGAGCGCCGCGGCTCTTTGCGCATGCGCACTGCCCCCGCCGCAGCCCCCTTTCCCGCGCGCCGCAGCTCCCCGCCCATGCGCACTTCTCCCACTGCCTCTCCGTCCCTCGAGCATGCGCACTGCCGCGCCATGCTGCCGCTGCCGTCCGGGTTGTGCCGCCGCCTGCGGGAATGGCCGCCCCCGCCGCCGGCTCCGGACCCCGTCCCGCTGCCCCCGTCGCCGCCCTTCACCTTCGCCCCTCGCCGTCTCCGCCTCGGCCCCCACCACCCGTTGCTGGAGGTGAGGGGCAGCCTCCCCACGCCGGGCCAGCCCCCTCGGGCCTGGTCTGTGTGGAAAGCAAGGGCCGTGCTGCCTCAGAACCCGCCCCGGGCCTCTCCCCGCCGCGACCTGTCTCCGTGGAGAGGAAAGGTTTGCTCTGTGGAGGCAGGCCTGCCAGCCCACCGCCTCTCTCTCCTCCTCTCCTAGGATGGGGACGTTCACAGGCACCTCTACCTCCAGGGTGTCCTCACCAGCCTCGCCGAGGTGGCGGAGAGACCCAAGTAAGTGAGGCAGGAACCGCCTGCGGCCCCAACATGGCGATGGCTGCAGGTGTGCTCTTAGTTCATATATCCCACTCCGTGTCACGCCAGCGTGCAGCACCGTTGGTACGAACTTGCGCTCGCTTGCATTGCATGGGCATGAGGCCGGGATGGGTGCTGTGCCTTTTGTCTGGGGACTTCAGAGGCCGAGGAGGAGAAATAAGTTAAAAAGGAGAAGACACAGACGTGTTGCAAAGCATTTTGGAAAGGAAAATGAGGTGATACAATTTGCACACCTCAATGTCCTGCTTAAAAGGTCAAAAATTGGTGTTTTGTGCTGCAGTCGGCTGTCTATTTAAATACCGACTTCCTTGTGCTTGCTGGATGTGACATTGTTTCACTGAGAGTTTCCCAGAAGCATATAAGGCATCTATAATATGTCTGAAAATTGGGATTGTAGCTAAACCAGAGCATTTAAGTGGCAGGTTATTATTTACCCGGTCAAAACAGTGGGAGAATTGTGTGGTACAGACAGCCCCAATTAGGAATGCTAAGCCTGTGGGAGAATCTTCATCTTGCTTTAAAATCCGCTTTCATATATAAAATTGAGGAATTACTTTAAGGATTGCGTGAAGTTATCCTACAGATGCTGTTAAACGGCATTGGCACAAAGTTTTAAGCTGCAGCTGTAACTTTAAGGTCAGCTTATTTCTCACATTGCTGCTTGGTGTTTATTCTTAATTGAAGCACCACTTCAAAGGGTGATACATGTGATGCTCAAGCTGTAACGGCAAATAAGAGTTTCCATCATAACCTTCATTCCATTGCACCTTCCATTTAATTTAAGTGTTATTCACAAAAAATGCCACAAGTAAATAAAGTCATCTAGATGGATATATGCAGCTTAAATTAAGGCTCTAATGTAATTTAAGTCGCGGATGTCCTAATTTCCCCACAGGGTGTCTGAATTCAGTTGCCACATCTCTGGGTGCTGCCAGGTCTTTGATACGCTGGAGGGCTACGAGCACCACTACAACACGCTGCACAGGAATGTCTGCTCCTTCTGCAAGCGCTCCTTTCCGTCGGGGCATCTCTTGGATATTCACATCCTGGAGTGGCACGATTCGCTCTTCCAGATAATGGCCGAAAAGCAAAACATGGTGAGTTGCCCTTGCCCAGCCCTTCTCTGGTGGTTGGTGTGCATGGCGTGAGCTGGCACCCTTAGAGACTGGCTGTTTTCTCCCCCCCCCACCCCCCCCCCCCCGCCTTTCAGTACAAGTGTTTGGTAGAAGGCTGTGCGGAGAAGTTCAAGAGCAGCAAGGACAGAAAGGATCACTTGGTCACCATTCACCTTTATCCTGCTGACTTTCGGTTTGATAGACCAAAGAAAGTGCAAAGGTAACTGCGGAACCGCAATAGTGCAACTGCTTTTGCCTTGTAGAGGTGGTGGTGTGCTTCTCTGCTGTCACACTCCCTTTCCAGAGTAAGCAAGTTTATATTCTAAGAGGCTCAGAAATTATGTTTTCTACTGCTTGTAAGAGCAGTTGAACTTTCAAGTCTTACTGTGGCAATGTTTTACTTTATCTTAATGATGAAACGCATTGTATTTCTCTCCCCGTGTGGCTCCAGGCTCCGGTCCCTTCGTGCCATCTCAAGCGTAAACACAAAGCTCAGCACCTCTCTGCGTCGCTTTGTGCAAGTTTCCTGCTTTGCTCTCTGACCCTTTGCAATATTCCCGTTCCCCAAAAGCACAAGTAGAGCAGAGGGAGGCTTTGTAAGTTCAGCAAATGGCTTTCTCAGCTGGCTGCTCATTTGAAGCACTGCTGTGCTTTCACCACAGGGATTCAGAGAAGGGCTGACGTTGTTTCACAGGGACCCAGGTGATGGTATGGAGAGAAAAATTCTTGCCTGGCAGAGTGGTGTGGCCCTGGGATGGGTGCCCAAAGGGCCAGGGGTCTGCGTCTGTGGAGTCTTTCAAATCTTGCTTGGGTAGGGTGAATGAAGAATTATGGCCTGAAGAAAAGAACCTGGGGACAAAGCTGTGTGCTATAATGCAGCAACCCTGAATTCTTAAGTAGAAACGCATACAAGCCTATCATGCAACTGTCCAGCAGCCTTTCCACCGCTCCTGGTGGTTTGCACAGCCAAAGGCCTCCGTGCAGTAACTCACCCAAGTTGGACTTGACCATTTTCATCATGAAATAACTTTTAGTTTCCTTTGCTCTGGGCTCACATGGCCGCTGCTGAGAAAGGATGTCAAATTTTCTCTCTGCAGTGACCCCAAGCAAGTGAGCTCTCCCTCAAAGCAGGGCGCCAGCGTGCCGATGGATGTGAGCGTGGAGACATCGGAGACATTCCAAGTGGACCCCATGGAAACAGGGCCCAGTGAGAATGTGGAGATCCCTCAGGCTGCAGCTGGCCCCAGCCCCCTGGTGCCAGAGAAACGACTCTATAAATCTAGGTCTGTACTGTTGGCCTCCACAGGCAAAAATTTCTGGGGCTGGGACCATATCATCTTAATTGCGTTTTGCAGTGCCTAGTGCAGCATGGGTCAGGGTGTTTCTGTGTTGAAGATAAAGGAGATAGGATTTCCATGTATGTTTTAAAAGCCATTTTTTGAAAGAGGAAAGCGTAAGGAAGGACGGGGTGTGTGTACGCTGTGAAGGCTGTGTCAACAAGTTGCTGTTAGTCTGCCCGCTCATGATCTCTTCCCTGGCGTGGGTCTGAAGGTAAGAACTCTGCCCTAAAATACTCAAACGAGTTTCGTTCCTGCTTTGTAACACTTTCCCATCTGAGTGGACTCGGGGCTGCACTGTGTGTTTCACTATAGCTGTCTGTGCTCCCGTGCCGTCGCAGGACAAGGCACAAATAAAGCTACTCTGAATTGCAGGTTTTGCAGATTAGGCCAGAGCAGCATTGCTGTTTTTTCTGGTTTGGGGTTGGGTTGGTTTTTTTTTTAACATAAAATTTTTACAAAAAGTTGAAACTGAATTGCCTAATGCTGGCTTGACTTTTGAAATCCCCCCTCATCATGTGCTGTAAAACCTGTACGAGATACAAGGTAGCCATCAAAAAGTCACCACCCTCTTCCCAGCACCTGGATGGGTGTCATTTTTTTCATCATTTTAATCGTCTCTCAGCGTATGGTTTTGCCTGAACTATCCCATTTAGCAAAGGCATTCTCATGTTTTGCGGTTCTCACATCTGTGATGCGCTGGCAGTCTGGAAGCAGAACGATGAACCTGTGACTGCACTGGAAAACCTGCTGCTGTCCTCAGCTCCCTCTTGCTTTCACTGGCGTCAGCATTTTGCTCCACCTCTGTAAAACAAGGCCTCTGGAACGTAAAAGAAATGTGTAGAATAAACAGGAAAGCAGACCAGTTTGTTTTTAATTATGCTTTGCTAATTTAGATGTCCTGCTCCTCCAATACTTTGCTATTCCCACTCTGGGAGCTTGAAATGCTACGCAAGGCATAAAACATCCCGGTGATCCTGTGTGAGATGGGGCATTAATGTGTGTGTGAAAGTGTGTCTTCTCCCTTTCCAGGATCCCGTCCACAATTTGCTTTGGACAAGGTGCCACCCGAGGATTTAAAGGACCAAGGAAGAAAGTCTGAAGGTCAGTGCACCAGATTTGTGCAAGGTGAGAAGGGCCACTGCTGCCCACAAACGTTAGCGATGGCACTGTGGCCGAGAGGGGATATTTGCTGTTGTGTGCGAGTGTCATGCTCTGTACGTGGAAGGTAGAAGGGGGAAAACGGGGATTGTGTGGCAGTAGTTTGGGGATACATGGATACCTCAGGACGTGCTTTTTGTCTCTGTACCACCTCCCTTCGGCAGCATTTCACAGCCGACCCGTGCTTATGTCTATCCTTCCTGAGACACGACAGTCTCTTTTCTCATCCCCTCTGAAATCAAACTACGAATATATTCCTCTGCCTCTGTGCTGTGAGTGTTCGTTGTCTCCACAGCGCCTGGACCACTCTGGGCAGCAGATCGATGGTAGCAGCTTTGCGAATGGCAAATGCCGTTTGGAAACTGCAGGTGGCTGGGGGAATCATGCAGGCTTTGGGAAAAACTGGCAAGGAATCACTGCCAAAGATGCAACAGGGATAACACCGAGCAAAATACACCGTGTTCCCTCTTCCTGTGGGAGGCCCTGCATGCCCCCACCCCAGCCTCCGCAGCTGGCCTGCATGCACAGAGGACAATCAAAATCCAGAGGAAGAGCGGTGTAGCTTGCAACAATTAATTTGATTCTTTTCATCTAATTCTTTCATTTTCTCACAGTGTTTTTAAAAGCTCCCAGGGAGGACAGCGCGCAGATGCGGGGCGGGTTGAACTCGCCCTCAGTTGTTGGCAGAAAGAGTCTCGGGCTGCGAGCGGAGCACTGCAACGTGGAGGTGAAAGGACATCAGCTGCTGGAGCCAAGACTACGCAGGATCGTTTTTTTTTTTTATTATTTTTTGCCTTTTGCAGGGTGGAAAAAACAAATTCAAGAAATACCAAGACAAAATCTGCTGACTGGACAGAAGCTGGAACCACTGACCAAAAGGAAAAAAACAGAAAAAAAAAAAAAAGTCTAGGTCCTTAATTCTGACCTTCTCCGTCTCGCTGAAGTCTGCTCCACTCTGCTCTGAAACCCATGCGAAAGGTTTGCCTGGGCCAGGAATAGCAGCTTATTTCTGTGGGGAGTTAAAATAAAGTGACTTCCAACGAGGTGGATAAATAAAAGGATTTTTTTACAAAATTGCTCCGTACAGAATTTCAATGCTGGTTTGAAATCCAGGCAGAGTCAGATGTGAAGAAGAAACCTCCCTTTGCTCCAAATACCCCCAAAATGAAGATGGAGGTTATTTTTCCTCTTGTCTTTTCCTTCCTTTTTAAACTCGTCCTGCCAGGAGAAAAAATTGATTGAAAACACAGCCAGGCTCAGTGTGCTGCCACCTGGTCTTGGGGTCCTGTTGAACCATGACGCTTAGAAAATTGTCCATAAAGTGGGGGAGAAAAAAAAAAAAAAAAAAAAAA
>VUYV01000076.1:3859204-3979938 GCA_008711295.1 Anarhynchus alexandrinus | reverse complement strand
GGGGGGGGTGTGCTTCCCCCGCCGCCACGGGCAGCCCTGCGTGGGCGCCGTGCCCCGCCCCGGGGGGGGTTGCCGGGGTGGGGGAACGCGACGCCGGCGGCGGCTGGAGCGCGGCCGGGGAGGAGCGGGAGCGCAGCGAGCCGACGGCAACCCCTGGGCCCGGTGAGCCCCGCACGGTGCCGCGGGTGGGTGCGTGCGTCCGTGCACGGAAGCGTGTGCAAGAGCATCTAGGCGAGGAGGGGGGAGCGAAAGCCGCGGAGCCGGGGCTCACGCGTGGGTGCAGACCCCTCTCTACCCGCGGATGTACGGGGCCGCGCCGCGCCCACGCGCGTACCGTTTCTGCGGCTGAGCGCCGGGGATCTCCTCCCGCCGCAGGTGCGGGCAAGCGGCGGGATGCGGCGGAGCGCGGCAGCGTGCTGGGCGCTGATGCTGCTGGCCGCCGCCTTCTGCGACACGGTGGCCGGTAAAGGCGGGCGCGGGGGCGCCCGTGGGGCCGCCCGTGGCGGGGCCCGGGGGACTGCCCGCGGCCGGGTGAAGGTGGCGGTGCCCCGTTACGGCTCGGCCGGGGCGGCCCTACGGGTCGCGGGGGCGGCAGCAGCGGGAGCAGCGGCCGGCGTGGCGGCGGGAGCGGCCCTGCGGCGGGCCCAGTTGGCCGGCGAGCTGGAAGCCGGTGAAGGTGTCGAGTACCGAGACGGCAACAGGACGGTGGCCACCAGTGCCTGGACCTCCGCCACGGTGCCCCAGGCCCCACCGGGCTGGGCCGTGCCCTGGCTGTGTCCCCTGGCTGCCATCCTCCACCGCTGATGGGGGAACCCAACTGTGCCCGGCGCACCTACCGATGGACCCACCGGCCACCACCACCCCAGGGCTGAACCCCCCCCCCCCAGGGCTGAACCCCCCCCCCCCCAACCCGTGTCTGGCTCACCCGGTTACATGCCGTCACCAGTGGCAGGACCCCGCAGGAAGCCCCTCCACCACCTCACCCACCCCGTGCCAAACCCTGCTGGCTCAGGCACCCTGCTTGGATGCTCCTCTGTACCGGGGGGGTGTCTCGCAGTGTTTGGAGGACAAGGAGGTGGCAATAAAGCTGGGCGGAAAGCAGGTGTGGCTGGATGCGGGGCTCGGGATGGGGACGCTGGGACAGCCACCACTCCAGCACCCTGTCCACGGCGGGTCCCAGCGAGCATCGTCCTGCACGGTGACACCACGGCACAGCCCCCACCCTCCCTGACCCACTGCAGCAGCCTCAGCATCCAAACTGGGGGCCATCCCAGCAGAGACGCTTTAATCACACACCAGAGCACTGTGCCACGGTGCCCGGCTGCGGGCGGTGCCTGTCCCCCATGGGACAGGTCTCAGTCCAGCGTCACCCTGCCCAGGCGTCCCGCCCGGAAATCCCGCAGGAACTCATAGGCGGCGGCCGGGTAGTTGAGCATCGTCATGTTAACGTTCCCTGGACATGGGGGCAGTGGGTGCGGAAGGAGGTCAGCAGAGCTGGATCCCCAAAAGCCTGGCCCCTGCACCCCGGGTGGCAGAGATCCGTCTCTTCCCCACTCCAAGTACTCACCTGTGCCCGTCAGCACCTTCACCTTCTGCGTCCTGCCCTGGGCAAGGGCCACACGCCTCAGCACGGGCTCGATGTCATCGCAGGCCTCGGCCAGCCCATAGCGCTGCACATACCTGCCGAAGGTGGTGGCTTACACCCTGCTGGCATCACTTCTGTCCACCCTCCCCCCACCCCCCAAAATTCCCCAGGGATGGTTTCTCCACCACCCACTTGGGAACACAGGCCATGGACACAGCCCAGGGCCCTCTCCGGTTCCCCCGTCGGCTCACCCGAACTGCTGCCACTTGTTCAGGACGTACAGGAGGTAGTCGGCCATGATGTCCTCCCCCACCAGGTGGTCACGGATGGCTCCTGGAAAAGACGGTCAAGCCCTGCTCCAAGCCCTGGCCACCCCACCTGCTGTCCACGTGCCACCTGTTGGCACCCAGGCAGCACACATGAGCCGGGGTGGGGGTGCTGTAAGCAGCAGACTCCCACCCCAGCCTCAGGTAGCAGCCCCAGCCAGGGCTGGAAGCCACGTTTGGGGAATCCCCCCCAAGCCACAGCCTCCACCTCACCACACAGTGCCAGCTTCATGCCCGTCTCCACATCCCCCAGCTTCGGGGGCAGCACGCCAGGCGTGTCCACCAGGTACATGAGGGGCTTCTCACAGACCTGGGATGGGGAAGAGCGGGGGGAGGCAGGGCTGTTAGGACATGCGGCTTGGTAATTAGCACAGCGGACTCCAGCACGGCGTTGAGCTCTTTCATTAAGACCTTGCTAGAAAGGGGACCTGAGCAACCCTTTTGATATGAGCTCCATGTGCCTCAAGGTTTTCCAGAGCTCCCGCAAGAGGACGCAGGGAGGCAGAGGCCAGCACCCAGCCAGCTGGCTGCACCGCAGGGGACATTACCTGGATTCTGGTCAGCACTGCCTTGGTGACACCCGGCTCGCCACCGACAGCAGTGGCTTTGCCTTTGGGGAAAGGAGAGACACAGTCAGAGAAGCAAACGATGCTCCGCCCTGCCACCCACTCCATGGCTGTTCCGGCGGCTCCTCCTGGAGCTCAGGTGCCGCGGAGAAATACCCTTTTTGAGATGCAGCCTCCGCAGAGAGTTGATGAGGGAAGACTTGCCCACGTTGGGCACGCCAATCACCAGGATGCTGTACTCCGTGCTCTGGAAGCGAAGGGGACGCGGGCAGGGAGCAGATGGTTATCAGTCACCCACTCCAGGAGCAACCGGCAGTCGCAAGAGCAAAACAGCCCAGCTGTTGCCGTTTTTTCCAGCTCATGTGCGAGCACCCTCATCCCTCCAGCTGGAGGGGGAGGTGACCTGCAGATGGCCACCCTGACTCCCTGCACACGCACTGGCAGCTTCACTACCCCATCTCACCTCAGCCCTGTGGTACCGCGGGCTGTTGCCCACCAGCTTGGCAACCAAGGGAACGATCTGCAGAGAAAGACGGAGAAGGGCTGTCATGGTGGCTCTGCGCCCAGGCTGGTGGCAGCCACTCACTTGGAGGACGCTGTGCCAAGAGGATGCGCAAAATGGGGACCAAGCAGAGGATGGGGCGCCTTGAGCAAGCTGGAAATGAAGGTCACTTTCGACCAGCCAGCGTCACCTCCCCACAGTGGGGCACTGAGGCCTCTCCATGGGGCTAGGAGATTGGCGCATGGCCCTCAGCTGCCAGCAGCAGGGCTGGGCATGGGGCTGCTGGCCCATTACCTTTTTGATGTTGCCATCGTGCTGGCAGTCAGTGAAGATGACGTGCGAGCATCCCTGCTGCTTCAGGTGGTCCAAAATTGTCTGAAGGGGACAGGCAGAGGCATTGCTGGCACCTGTGACCCACGGGCCCCCAGACAGCTTGCCCTGCCCTGGTGCTCACCGGCTGCCGGCGAAGATCAGCCAGGTCCATCTTGTTCAGCACCAGGACGTGTGGGCGGATGCCCAGTACCTCCTGCAGCATGGGGTTACGGCCCGACAGCGGGATGTGAGCACCGCTAAGGAGAACAATTGTGTGCTGGCATGGGAGCAGGTACCAAGGCGGGGTGGGGGTTGAAGCTTATGGGGCTGGTGCAGAGCTGGAGAGGGGTACGGGACCGGGAGAATGATGCGCGGCCGGGAGGGAGACGGGGGGGAAGCAGTGCAGGGGACGGGGGCCCGGCTCCTGCTGCCCCCGGGGGACACCCTCGGCGGGGAGGGATGGGGATGAAGAGCCGTGCCGGAGGATATGCGAGCGTCGTGCACCTCGATGAGACAGTCGGCGCGCCGCAGGGAGGCCCTCATCTGCCGCAGGCCTGCAACACAACGCTGGGTGAGCGGCGGCGGGGCGGTGGGGTGGTCAGCCCGCCCCGCTCCCACCCCTCACCTTTCGCCATGTGCCCCGGGAACCAGGAGGCCACATCGCGGCCGCCGAAATCGAAACGCTCCCGGAAGCCGCCAGGAGCCGGCCTGGGCCCGGTCACGGTCAGCGCCGCCCGCAGCGCTCCCGCCCACCCTCTCATGGCGGCGGCAGCGGCAGCGGCGCCCCGCTATGTGCATCACATCCGGCGCAACGCGCTCCGGAGAGGGACACGGGGCGGTGGGCGGGGCGACGTTGGGTGGGCGGGGCGCTCCCCTCAGCGGGCGTCTCCTCCTCATCGCCATGGCGGAGGCGCGGCCTATGGAGCCTGTGGGGCCTACGGGGGGCCCGACGGTGGGTCCTGGCGGCCCGGGGGGTGCCGGGCCCCGCGGGGGGCACTTAGTGCGCCCCGCGGGGCCCGGTCCCCAACCTGCCCCCCAGCCACCCCCACCCCCTCAGCCCACCCCAGAGCCAGGCCCCACGCAGACCCCGCTGGACGACACCCGCTTCCTGATCGCCAGCACCAACTGGTACTAGCGCCGCTGCGCCCTTTTCCCCACCGGAGCCGAGCCGAGCCGAGGAGCCACATCCATCCCCCCTACACTGGAGAGAGAAGCCTCTGCATCCCTCCGCCGGCTAGGGTTTCTCAATAAAGGAGGCTGACCACCAAACAACCCGGGAAAGTACGAGTTTTATTTTCCCGCCTCAGAGCCGAGGAGCCGGGCCGGTTGCCTCGAAGAGCTGGTTGAGCCGTTCAGCCTCTCGCCAGCCCGACAACAGGGCCCCGTGGGTGGTGGAGTAGAAGGTGCGGTGGGTGGCCTCTCCGGCAAAGAGGAGCTGCAGAGGCTGCGGCAAGATGGCAGGTGAGCGCCAGGGGCCTGCAGCCTCCCCCAGCCCAGCAGGGGCACCGGGTCGTACTAAACCAGCCTCATCTCCCTGCTCTTCAGCACTGCGCAGATGCATGACCTACTGTACAGCTATGTAGAGACCGAGGAGCAGGCACCTTCCCTTCCTTAGAAACCCACTCCGTGCTGTGAGGATGCTGGAAAGTAGCTGGAAGGAGCTACATGTCCCCAGATTTTATGAAAACAGGGTTTCCCCTGCCCCCATGGAGCTCAACAGGAAGAGCACAGGGGGGGTTGGTTGGTGACCTGAGCATCAGTGACCCCTGAATGGAGCAGGAGTGGGGAATGCCACCTCCCTGTGCTCCTTAAGGCCTGAGGCGCCATGTTCCCACCCCTGCCCATCTGTCCCCATGTCCAGGGGGTCCCCGTACCCCCTACAGTCGTGTAAAGCAATTACCTGGGGGTCGTCGGGGTCTTCGGGCAGGGGCTGAGCCAACACATCGATGTCTTTCCCTGAGCTGCCGACAGCCACATAGCTATAGGAGCCCCGGGTATAGGGAGCACTGTGCCACTGGGACCTGAGCACGCTCCTGGGAGCAGGCAGGCAGGGGTTCCCTGCAGGTGTGGATTTTGGGTGGGATCCAGAAATCCATGTGGGTGTTTGCCCCGGGGGCGGGGGTTGGGTTGACAAGGGTGGAGAAGGTGGTGATACCTGTCAACGTGCGGAGGACACGCGTCATGGTGCTGAGAACCTCTGTGTCGCTTAGCGTCTCCATGTACTCCGACTCCTTCCCCGCGATGAAGCCGCAGAGGACGTGCCCGTGCCTGGGGACGAAAGATGGGACTGAGAGCTGCCTTATGCCCTCCTTGCCCTGGGACCCCCACTGCCTCACAGGTCACCAGCGACCCCAAGAAAGACTTGAAGCTCTAGATATGACCAAGATGCTCCTTCACATTGCCCAGAAGATGCCTGAACCCTCTGCCCACGATGCCCCTTCGCTGACACTCCTGGCCACGTACTGCTCCGGTGGTTGGAGGACCACGAATCCGATGAGCTTCTTGAACCAGTTGGCCTCCAGGTCGGCGCTGGGCTCTTCGAGGGCCGACTCATCCTCCCACACCACTTCCAGGAGCTGCTGCTGGTGTTCCCAGAAAGGCTGCTCGAACTCCAGGAAGATCTTGTTGTTGGTGCCAAAACCCAGCCGGTGAATGGCCTCTACTTTCTGCTCGGGCAGGGGAGGCTGGAAGAAGTCCTGGTGGTGTTCCTTGAGGAAACCTGCAGGCGGAAGATGGGGCAGCTCTGTTCACTGGGCTCTGAAATGGGGTCTGAGATACTTTCCCCTCCCCAAACCCCTTCCCAGCCTCCTCTGCGTGGAAGAGGGTGGGAAGGGGTTTGGGCAAGTCCCTGCCCTCCACCTGCCCATCTCCAACCACGCCGACTGGTTGGAGAGGACAGGCAGGGCAATGAAAGCCCTTGGTGTCCTCACCCAGCGGGACGGTGACAATGACGTGGTCAGCAAGGAAGGCGTCTCCATCCTCACACTCCACCCGGACAGGGAAGTCTCTGGCCTCATCCCCTTCCTCATGGAAGGACCCTCTCCAGCGGATGGTCCTCACTGCCTTGTTGAGCAGGACGGTGCCCTCTGGCAGAGCCGAGAACATGCGATCCAGCAAGCTGCTGTAGCCGCTGCAGGAGGAGGTGCCACTGGGGAGGAGGTGCGCTCCCAAAAATCCTCTTCCTTGCCCCCCCCCCTTCCTGAGCCCCGTGCTTACCCCGGGAAGGTGCAGTCCAGGCCAGGCAGGGAGATGTACTCCCCGAAGGGCTCTAAGGCCACCAGGTCCATGCTGTGGGTCCCACTGATACAACACTCCAGCTTGAGGCAAGCAGCGAGGACAGCCAGCTGGAGCCGTTGTACGTCCTCCTCACCCCGCCCTGAAGCAGGGAACCTCCGGGCAATCTCTGCCCGCAGGTACTGTCCCACACTGGGCGCCGGCGGCTCCTCGGCCCCCTGAAAAGCGCGGGCGGAGGCCAGGAGGGCGTCAAAGAGATCATGGGCTTCGCTCACCACCCGGGAGCTCAGCGGCCTCCCCGAGCTGCCGTAGGTGACAGAGGGTAGCGGGGGGTGGCCCCCTGCCTCCACCTGCTGGTTCTCCTCCTGGGCAGCCTCCGGGCCCAGCAGGCCATAGCTGGTGGCCAGGCGGAAGATGGGGTTCCCCGGTGATGGGCCGTGGATCCAGTGCGCTCCCATCTCCGCCAGCCCCAACGCTGCGGGAAGAGGAGGGGGTCACCCCATGGCATACGTGTGGCAGGACCCCATGTGCCCCCCCCAAAGCTGGAGCCAGTGGAGCTGCCTGTGCCCCAGTGCCCCCCCCCCCCATGCCACCCGTGGCTGGCTCGAGTTTGGTCCCACTGCACCCACGGGACCAGAGGCCCCCAATCCCGTACCCATCCCACTCAGGACGGGCCCCACGAGGGGGGCGGTATTCAGCTGCAGCTCCCCCATCCTGCCCCGATACACCTCAGCCACATCCTCCGGTGCCGCCCCCCCCCGCCCCGGGGCCTCCCCCGTACCGAAGGGGCGGGTGCAGACGCGGCCCCCGACGCGGGCCACCGCCTCCAGCAGGCAGAGGGAGCCGTGGCCGCGGAGCCGCCGCGNCCCCGCCCACTCAAGTCAGGCCACGCCCCCAAGCCACCGCTCCCCCCCCCCGAGCGTGGGAGAAGCGGGGAGCGAGCGGGGACACTCGGTGGGGTTTCTCCTGGTGGGTCAATGGCTTCAGTGAGTGGGACCAAGCCCCAGGTTGCAGGTGGAGGGGTGGGAGAGGGGACACTTCCTGGGGCGGGGGACACCCCTGAGGACCGCCTCACCACCCTTCTTCTCTCCCCGTCCCGCACTGGCAGCTGCCCGGTGGCGTGGACGGCCAGCCCAGGCAAGGTGGAGGAGCTGCTGGATGCCTCCAACTGGTCCACCAGCCAGCTGTCCTGGCCATGTGTGTCCTGGTGCCACCAGGGAGAGCTGCTGGCACTGCTGATTTCTGAGCCGTCGTGGCCATGAATAAAGGTCTCCGTCCTCGAGGCTGCTTGGTGATTCTTTGCCAGCAATCGTTCCCGCCCCGGTGCTGCCCGGGGGATGTCCCTGCCTCCTGCCCACCTCCTGCAGGTACTACGGGGGTGCTCCCAGCCGGGACCCCTGGGCAGCACCCACCATGCCACCCTGCCAAGCAGCACACCCAGCCACCCAGGTCACCCCACCACCATGGGCAAGCAGCATTTATCGCCGTGGCCCTGGGTATGGGAAGCCCCCCCCCAAATATTTACATGCAAGGAAGAGCCGTGGGTGTCAGAGCTGTGGCGCAGACTCCTGAAATCCCCTTTGAGCATTTATTCCGGAGGGATTTTCCCCACCTCTGGTTTTCCAGCAAGCGGCAGGGTGGGACCGCATGGGGTGTGGGGTGGCTGTGCATCACCATGGGACGCCAGCCTGGCGGCGTTATCGTGGGGGGATGGTGGACCTGTGACCTGGCTCTGGGGCATTTGGGGCCGCCAGCTCCCAGGGATGGAGGATGGGCATTCCCGGTGTGTTGGTGCTGACCCATGCAGCCGTTCCCGGGGACCTCCTGCTGTTCAGTCCTGGGACCGAATAGTGCAGGAAAGCGCCTGGCTTGGTCCAGCTGAGTCCTGAACCCCCACCAGATGGAGACCCTCCACCTCCCTGGGAACCTGCCTGGGGGAAGAAGGTTTCCCCACATCCAATCTCAAATCTGGGCTGTGATCTGGGGCCAGGGCCCCTCATTGCCTCGCCTGTCGCTGCTGAGAAGGGTTTGGCCTCATCCATCCCTTCCACCCCTGCCTGTGCAGCAATCGAGGGCTGCTCTCGCACCCCCCTGCCTCCCCATGGCCAGACCCAACAAGCCCAGCTCCCTCCTGTCTCTTTGTGGGTTGGGTGCTGTAATCGCTGATGCACTGGGCAGCCACCGGGGGGGTCATGGGCAGGGTTCCCTGCGTCCCCCTCGCACAGCCCAGGACAATGGCTCCACCATCACGCGGGGTCCTTTCCAGCAGGGCTGCCTGGCCAGTGGCTCCTGCCTGCCACGACGCTTCGGTTGACCCTGGCACTACTCTGCCAGTGTCCCTAAGGAGTTCCCAAGCAAGGAGGAGGACAAACCCTGACAATCAAGAGATGGGCGGGAAGCACTGTCACCACAAGCGTGTCAGGCCAGCATGAAGGAGGGGACAGCAGGGGATGTCCCACTGCCTGCACGGGCTGTCCCGGCTGAGGGAGAGGGGAGCCTGCCGCTCTACCAGGACCCCTCCATCAGCTCCAGGATGCTGCTGTAGAGGCGCCTTGGAGCGTCCAAGCCCCAGATGAAGTCCCAGTGGTTCCAGTCAGGGATGTGGCCATAGCTGACGAGGTGGGTGACGCGGGGCAGCAGTAGGCGTATATCCCTCCAGTCAGCCGCCCAGTCTGCTCCCCCCGACCACACTGCAGTGGGCACGGGCATCTCCTCCACCCGGTAGGAGGGAGGTGCCTCCTGGAGGGACACAGGGGGCTCTGAGGAACTGCTGTTGTAGCCAACCGCTGCAAGCCAGACCATCCCTGCACCACCCAGGACAGTCCCCTGGCATCTCCAGCCACCAGCACTGCTGCTGCAGCCTCCTACCTGGTGGTACACAGTTGGGTTTTCGCTGCCATAGTCAAAGGCTTTGAATTCTCCTGACTTCAACACCTGGGAGGAGAGGATAGATCTGCAGCGGGAGGCCAGTGAGCGCCGCTGCGTGGGTCCGGCATCTGGCCTTCTCGAGGGATGACATCACGAGATGGTGTTCACATAGGAGGTGGCATCCCTGCAAAGCCAGGCTCTCTACCTTTTTTGACAGGGTGATGCTTTGACCTCCAGCTCTGTGCCTGTCCCCAGCTACGGGTTGACAAACCAAGGTGTTGCACATGACTCTTTGGCTGCCCTGGTGCAATGCTTGTGCCTCTGAAAACCTGTTCATCACCAGCTGCACTGTGTATGCAGGATGCTGACAGAGGACTTCATGTTGGCAAGTTTTCCTTTAACAACTGGCTCATCCTTACCTTCTCATGACACTTCGGGCTCAGAGTACAGAGACATCAGTGAGCCAAGTTATTATAAGAGTTGCTTCTGTGCTGAGGCAAAAGCTCAGCTATCTGCACAATAGTTGCGTTGATTAAAAGAACCTTTCTCGCCTTCCCCTTTGCCTGTAATTTGGCTCTGCAGGGAGGCACCAGGGTGGGGGTCTACATCCTGTCTCCGTTTCCAGCAGGGCCGATGCTGCAGATGCAGCAGGTTGCTCAGACTGTCAGAGTCCAGCCCTGGCAACTCTGGGACCCCTTTGGGAAGGGGGAAATGCCATTGGATCCCCTTTGCCTCCTTATCTCCAGCTGAGCAGGCCCAGCTCCCCCAGTCTCTCCTCGTATGCCCTGGCTTCCACCCACTATCATGATGGTGTCCCTGGGCTCTCTCTGCCTTGGGGATCCCTGGGGACCCCAAACTGACCCCAGCATCCAGCCGTGGCCTCCCCATCCCTTCCCTTGTCCTGCCTGGCACAGCCCAGCATGCACACCCCGGTGTTTCCCGGTCCGCAAAGGGACCAGGGCAGCTTATCCTGCATCCAGCACCGCTTCTGTATGCCTGATTTGTTGCCTTTGCTTTCTCACAAGCTGCTAATGTCCAAGATCCCTGACCTCTCACATCTGCCCTGGATACACCAGACTCTCAGTGAAGGTACCATCCCATCTGTGTTTCAGGCAACCTACCTGGGCCCAGTGTATCACGGTTTTGACAGATGTTCCATCTGGATAGTGGGATGTGTACACATCCAGTCGCGTCTGCAAGAAAACATATTCACAGAATCATAGAATGGTTTAGGTTGGAAGGGACCTTAAAGATCATCTAGTTCCAACCCCCCCTGCCAGTGGGCCTGGACACCTTCTGCTAGACCACTAGACCTTCCACTAGACCAATATTCAAGCTATCATTGCTTCCCAATGGACAGGAGCAAGGAACTGTAGTTGCCAGATGATGCATTTCCCAAAACAGCCACTGCTGAGTCACACTGCCTGGAGAGTTGGGTGAGGTTCAGGAATATAATTTTCATTAAAAACCAATTGCTCCGAGACAGCTCCAGGGGGAGAATGGATGATGAAGGATGAGGTACCCCTAGCTCCCGTGGATACCTCATCTGGGCTCAGGGACTGCGCTCATGACCTTAGTGACTACCCCCAGTCATCCAGGTGCTGCTTTAGCAGACCTGATGTAGGGTGGGCAGTAGCAGGGGCTGCACCCCAGGGGTGGCTGGTGGGAGGTACAGCTGGTCTCTGTGACCAGCAGCCCTCACTCAGAGATTTTATGAGGTGCCACCTGGCCACTGACATTCACCCAGCAGAGCCCGAAGACTTTTCCTGCCCAGGGAGGAGAAGCAGCGAGGGATGGATCTGGCAAAGGGACGTGTATTGCCCTTGCAGCATCTGCTTGCCCGTGAGCGCTGTGTGTGAGTGGCCGTGGCAGGCTGGGCAGGGTGTTTGGCAGGGAGAGGGGCAGGTAGCAGGCAGGGAGGGTCGCCAGTCCTAGCGGGCTCTGGATCCCTCATCCCCACACGGGCTGCTGCACCCACCATGTTGAGGTTCTTCTCGTTGTAGCCACCCAGCAGAAAGAGCAGGTTGGCGCAGGGCTTGTACAGCAGCGGGCGGCTGCACAGTGTGGGGAGAAACCTCCACAGCTTCCTCATCCGCAGCGAGGCGTCCGTTCTGCCCAGCAGAAGCTGCAGAAGCCAAGGGCAAGGTTGATTTCTTGCATTTCCCTTGCATCCCTCGGACTACCTCCCCCAGCCTGCCTCTAGCCGGTCTCCCTGTGAGCTGTCCCACCAGCTGGGTGGTGAGGGGATGTGTGGCACAGGGTGTCCACAGAGGTCAAACCCACTCCTCCTTCCCTCCTGCCTCGCTGAGATGTGTAAAGCTCATGGCAGGAGGTGGTATTGATTGAATGCACACCAGGGAAATAAATATTCGGGGCTCTTCTCTTTCCGCCCGCTTCCCTCAAGTGTTGGATTCGTTTTTCACTGCCATTAAACTCAACACAGCAAAGCTCCTCTTTTCCAGGCGGTCTGTCTGTGAATTCAACAAGTGGCCCCATAGAAAGACCAGTTCCAACACCTGAAGATCCTACAAATGGAAGGCAGGCATGCACCCAACAAAGTGACCACGCAGGAGTGCACCTGCACCTGAATCGTGTCTCTGCTTATAAACTAATGGGAATTAACTCTTTTCTGCTGCATAGGATAGCCCCGGGGACTGTGTCTGGGCATGATCCCTTTTCTAGCACTGATGTGTTCAGGGAGCACGGAGTAGTCCCCTACCTGAAACATCTTGAATTGCCTGTCCAGAAGGAAGGACATTCTCATGATGGGACTTCTGGTGTGCTTGATTGTCAGGACTGGAGCCAGGGCAAAAAACATTTTGATTTTCTGAGCCACTTCTGGCATGGATGAAAACGCAATGAACGCTGAGAAAACAGAAAAACAACCTGAGACTTGGTTGATCTGTCTTCAGGTGCTTACACTGAAGGTTTGCTTGGACTCGCTGCCCAGATCTGTTTAGCTGGCATTATCTCCAATTAGACATCTGGGATCTCTTGCCACCTTTCTGCTTAGTGTTAGTGCTAGAGATGTCCAAAAGGAGACAATGCCATTATTCCCATGGCCAGAAGTAGCTCATGAGGCACTTCAAGGAGTACCACTGATAGGAAGTCCTGCCCTATTCACCAGGTGAAGGGAACAGTACTGTCATCTTCCATCAACCACTGCTAAAGCATATCATTGTCACAGAGGTTATCTCATACCACTGATGGCCCAGCTGGTGAAAAGAAGCACCCTGCATTTCTTTGGAAAGCGGAAGCCATGACCTTCATGCAAAATGCCTTTGGTTTTGATGTGGAACACTGCAATCCAGTTTTCTAGGTTGAACTATAGTTGCTCCAGTTGCAGTGAGGAGCTTACTGAGGTCACCAGGAGCTTTCTTACTACCCTAGGAGCATGCTGGTACTCCCAGATGCCTTGTATTGAAAGCATGGCTTCTGTGGGACCTCTCACTGCGAGGCAGACCTCCTACCTAGCATGCCTGCTCGGCAGCCCACAAAGATGGGACCTCTCCGCTTTCTGCTTACAAACACCAAAATTAACATTTTCAAGGTGGTCCAGGCAACGTGATGCGCAACCTCTTCTAACGCACCAATCGTGCAGCCCTGCGAGTAGCCAATGTAATAGATCTGCTTCTGCCCAGTCTTCTGCAGAACAAAGTCGATCATGGCTGGGAGGTCGTACATTGCCATTTCATGAAAGCTGCAACAGAGGAGCATTGTGTTGGTTATAAGGTAACACAAGCAGAGCAAACTTAGCTGTGGATTTTGGTTGCCTTGCATTACTTGCATACTGAAGGGCTTGACATCTGTGGCTGATTTTCCAGAAGAAAATTCCTATGAGCTGGAAGAGCCCTGTGCTGGGCAAAACTGCACAGAGTCTGAAGGCATCCCTCCTGCCATGGCCTGATCCTTCCCTGAAAGGGCTTAGTCCTCCCATAACCATGGTTAATGGTAAAGAAACTGAGCAAAGCCTGGCCAGCTGTGCATGCAGGTGCAACATGCAGCAGCTCTGCAGACCCAGAGCTGGTTCTCGTCAGGATTACACCACCAGCTCTGCTCCTAGAGATGCTCTTTCCCAGAAGGGAATGGAGCACTAGTTCCTGCTCATGTGCCTTTTAATGTGATGTGGTGAAATGCAGACCTACTTTGTTGGCTTATTTTACTGAAAGCATGTTTATGAACTTGGGAAATCCAGGAGTGCTCTGAAGATTAACTCGGAGCACCACCAGCAGCTTAAAATGCTGTTCTTGGGGACAAGGTTTCGGTGGACAATCTCTAGAAGGTGAGGTTGCAATGATGCCTGTAGACACCTTGCTGGGGAGGCTTGGCTGGGGATGTCCCCACGGAGGCCACAAGGTAGGGCTGATGTCTCTGCAGGATGGGTATCCTCCCGCAGGCATCTTGGCAGGGTTGGGTGGCTGCAGGGAGGTGTTGGCACTGTGTCAGCAGGCATGTCTGAGCAGGTACCTCCATCCTGCCCGGGAACATCACCAGGAGGTCTGGGGGAGGCCATACCCAGGGATTAGGTGCTCTGACTCGCTTGCTTGGAGGCACCCACCTCTGCCTAGAGGTTAGAGACAGGCAGAGAAATTTGCCATGCTTTTGTAATCTGCTACAGCCCACCTGAAATCCCAGAATTCAACCTGGTCAGCTGAAAGGTGCTGGTGTCTCCGCGACCAACTTGTCCCCCGGCTGTTGCCCAGCCAGACGTCATAGCCGGCGTCTGCTAGTATGAAGCCAAGGCTGTTGTTAGCCAGATTTTCCACCCAGTGGCTGGCTTCTCCGAGGAACCCATGCTGGAGAAACACAACTGGCTTGGCCCCTGGATGTGAAAGAAACAGCAGGTTTCATGGAACCAGAATTTCCCTACTTACTCACTCCACATTCAGGCCAATAAGGCCTCTTTCTTGCACTGCTAGAGGATGTAAAATGTGCATTTTAATGATGGTTTTCTGGTGAAGAGAAACATCATTCCTGGTGACCTTGCTGTAGTCATCTCGTGGTGGTTGCCCGGGTGGTTGTCTCAGGCTGGAGGGCTGCAGATGTCCCTCCTAAGCCTTTCAGACCCCAGTGCTCATTCCCACAAGCTCAGCACCGTGATCACTGACAACAACCATGTGGAAGCTCAGATGTCCCGGCTCATCCCTGAGATCGTTCAAGCCCCAAAGTCACAAGTTTATGGGGAAAAAATTAAACGAGGAACTGTCTTCAGATATGCCTGCACCCTCTGAGCCTTAAAACCAAGTCTCTGCTTGATACGAAAGGCGTTTGCCGTGCTGCACGCACGCTTTCCTATGCTGGGTGCTAAAGCCTGGATAGTAAATTGGAGAAGTACTGTGGATTTGGTATTTTTGCTTTAACAATAAATACTCCCCTGGCCTGGTAAGGTTCATCACTTCACCTGCTTGTTGTGTTAAGGGTTTTGTTTGTTTATTTGTTTATTTTGCTGGCTTCCTTGTGAAATAGAGCCATACCTCTGTTCCTAGGATTTTCTTTCCCGTGAGGAATTCTGTTCAGGCTGACGTAGTAGCCATCGCGAGTCAGGACTTCATACTCCTCACTGGGGTACCCTCTGTGGCAGATCATTTGGCTCTGAGGAGAGAAAAACCCAGGTAGAAACCTTTCTGTAGCCGAGGTGCTCATTTGACTCGAAGAGGGCATCCCCTCATCCGCTGGGATGCCTTTGCAAAACTGAAACGCTGCGGCAGCTGGGACATTGCTTTGCCCGGGGTGTCTCTGGATCAGCTTTTTGAGACTTTCTGGGAGAGGATGGTCTGTCTGAATCACTGTAAGGTGCCCAAGGGAAGAGGAGACACTCAGCCGTGGGCTTGTGCCGGTGAGCTGGAGGAGACCTCAGCGGCAGCAGGGCTCCTCTGTGACGTGCAGCACACGCATTTGAAATACTTCCAAGAAACAAAGATTGAAACCAAAGGGATTTACTGATAGCTGACACCAGTGGCAGGACATGTCATGTCATGCTCCGAGCCGGTGTGCAGGGCAGATATATGGCAGGGCATATCGAACCTGCCGAGCTGGACTGACTGGAAGGGCAATAGGACGAGCCCCGTAGGATCTGTCGCAGGGCTCCCGAGGCTCTGCCTGAGCTTTATTTACACTGAAAACTCCTCAGATTGGGGAGTTTCAGTCTGCTGAAATCTGGCTGTGATCCTGCATACACATCTCTGTGTGGTCACTTTGTCACACATTTGACGGAAGGGGTAAATTTCAGCGATTTTATTGCCCGCGCCTTGGGTCCATCTAAACCCGCTTTCAGAGACCTTCAGGACTCACTTCAAGCAACCTGCTGGAGCTGAAAGAGAGGAGTCATGCACAACTTTCTACCCTCCAGGAAGAAGTCTGATCAAATCCAGGCTGGATTGCGCTGGATTGCTGATAATTGCACTTAACGCCGCTAGCAGGAAGAGGACTCCTTCAGGAAGCAGGGCTTGTTAATGATGGTATGGAGGCAACGTCATGTCACACTGCTTGACAAAACCAGCACACATGGTGACCTGAGCCCTCTCCACATCCACCCTCCATCCCTCTCTCCCCCAGACAAACGTCCGCAAACTTTGAGACAGGGCAAATTCAAACTTCCGACTTACAACATTCATGAAAGTCTCAGGATTTATAGCCGTTTTCTGCTCAATGGAGTCTGCTGAGTTCGTAGGTGCTTGTATCAAAACCAGGATTGCAATAAACAGCCACATTTTGCGTCTGAGTAAAATATTATTATTATTATCATTATTATTATATAACAATGTTATGAATGTCTGTTTCTACTCGGTTATGGTGCGTTAAGTTCTTTATGTATGTGAAGACCATATATCACGGTCTGGGCCAGGGAAGTGGAGGGGATTCCCATCTCCAGCTTCCATTAGAGTCCACACAAGGCTCTTCATACTTCTCTGTAAAGACTGGATCTGGTACTAGGCAAGATCCATTTTTGTATTTTTAATGGTAAAAAGAAGAGAAAAAAATTTATAATGCAAGAACTAAAGTGATAGAAAATGCCATCAGGCCACTTAATCTGAGGTAAGAGTTTACACTATGCAAGAAATGCATTTAGATTGGCTGGGCTATGACTATACACTTTTGCTGTTTCTTTATTGCTTAGCTTTTACACCAAGAAAGCCACTATTAAGAAAAGGTTCCTACGACCTAAAAATGGTAGAGCCTTATAAGAAGGCTGCTTATTAAATAAGTGTAGCCTGAAAAAAAACAGAAACATTTTTGATCGCCTTAGAGACTCCTGTCCAGAGCAGAGATCTATTCTTAACATGCACAGTTAATAATATATATGATTTCTAATGCTTCACCAGGCTCTTAAAAATTAGAGGTTAACTTCAACCCAGTAGCATGGGTTGCAAATCTTTACACCAGCCATCTAGTTACTCTCTACCCACCTTCTGTCTCCTCTCAATGGGTCTCCCACACCGTGAGACATATCTGCCCTCTGAAATATTCCTAGTAACCCTCTCTATGGTATTACCAAGAAGCAAGTTACCGAGAAAAAAAAACAATCGATGCTTTTTCACCCTTGGGATAGCTCCAACGCAAATCTGAATGATGTGGAGGAAAATACATTACCAGACAGAGCCCACTGTCGTATCTGATCAGGCTGGTGGTGTGAATGGTGGTGGCACTACCATCACCTGTGTTAAAAAGAGCACGTTGTGTCAGAGCCCTGCTACGTTGGCACCACGCTGGACCACATCATGTGACCTCCAATTAAGTGATGTGCATGCTGGTCATATCTTTGATAACTTCCTCTGCTTGGCCATGTGGTCATGACTTTCGTGCTTGCAAAGGATTATATTCCCAAAAGCAGCCGGAGTGTTGCGGCGAGGAATTTCAGCTATGGAGTTGCACCTTAAGCTCATGACAGCTGAAGTAAAAAAATGTCATAAGTTTTTCTTTGTAAAGGCCATTCCCTAACTCCCAGGGGCCCTTGGGAATGCCTCTTAGAAGAGCTCCTGGGGCAATGAAAGGACTTGGGCTCCACCAGCTTCACAAGGCCTCGGGAGCATGCCGAACTCTCTGTAGACACCCCAAGGACAGGTCAGGCTTCACTGGCTGCCTGGGTGAGAGACACTCGGGGATTACAACACTCTTCAAATGTGACAGTGGCCAAGGCAACCTCCACATAGCCCTTACACCCAAGTGGTGTTGTATTTGCAATAGGCAATTTGCAAAACCTCTGCAACGTTTTCTGGAAAAGCACCAAGCTCAACGTCTTGCCTATGGATGGCAGAGCGGAGGAGAACTTGTGCAATGCCTCTGTTTGGCTGAAGTGAGAGGTATTACGCAGAGTAAAGGTGTTCGTTCTCCACCTTCAGCCCACAACCTTGCAACCTACGCCTTTCTGTAACTGCTTGGTAGCCACCTAAAAAAATGAGCCTTCGGTTGGTTGCTAGGTGCTCTGCTTGAGTATACATTTCCTGGTCACGGATGAGGGTGACTTCTAATGTTCATACCCGCCATAGTCTATGAGCAGTTTGCAAGTTGTGAAACACAGCCCAAAACATGCGTGTGTTACTCCATCCCGCAGACTGTAATTTTCTATCAGTGCCACAACCGATGACACAAAGGGACTGCATGTGTGGGCGCTATCTTCCTGACAATGGGTGTGGCCAGAGCCCTTGCTGTTTCATTACCTTACTTCATAGAATCATAGAATCACAGAATCATAGAATCACAGAATGGTTTGGGTTGGAAGAGACCTCAAAGATCATCTAATTCCAACCCCCCGCCATGGGCAGGGACACCTCCCACCAGACCAGGTTGCTCCAAGCCCCGTCCAACCTGGCCTTGAACACCTCCAGGGATGGGGCAGCCACAGCTTCTCGGGGCAACCTGTTCCAGGGGCTCACCACCCTCAGAGGGAAAAATTTCTTCCTGATATCTCATCTAAATCTCCCCTCTTCCAGTTTGAAGCCATTAGCCCTCATTTTATCATTATGTGTCCTCACAAAAGGTCCCTCTCCTGCCAGTGAACAGTGAGGCAAAAAAGTCATTGAGTACCTCAGCCTTCTCCATATCCTGGGTGACCACGTATCCCCTTTCCTTCCAGAGAGAGTCCACACCTTCCTCAGTCTTCCTTTTATCACTGACACACTTATAGAAGTTTTTCATATTGCCCTTGATGTCCCTGGCCAGATTTAACTCTTATCTGGGCTTTAACATGCCTAACCTGACCCCTGGCTGCTCGGACAGTTTCTCTATATTCCTCCCAGGCTACCTGTTCTTGCTTCCACCCTCTGTAGGCCTTTTTGCTTTCCAGCGTGTCCAGAAGCTCCTTGTTCATCCTTGCAGGCCTCCTGGCTTTTTTGCCTGACTTTCTCTTAGTTGGGATGCCTCACTCCTGAGCTTGGAGGAGGTGATCCTTGAATACTAACCAGCTTGCTTGGGTCCTTCTTCCCTCCAGGGCTTTATCCCCTGGTACTCTAACCAAGCATACCCCTGAAGAAGCCAAAGTCTGCTCTTCTGAAGTCCAGGATAGTGAGCCTACTGTGTGCCCTTCTTGCCGCCCTAAGGATCTTGATCTCCACCAGTTCATGGTCACTGCAGCCAAGGCTACCCTTGAGCTTCACATTCCCCACCAGCCCCTCCTTGTTGGTGAGAACAAGGTCCAGCATAGCTCCTCTCCTTGCTGGCTCCTCTGTCACTTGGAGAAAAAAGTTATTATCAACACAGGAACCTCTTGGATTGCTTATGCCCTGCTGTGTTGTCCCTACAACAGATATAGGGGTGGCTGAAGTCCCCCCATGAGGACCACGGCTTGTGAATGTGAGGCTACTCCTATCTGTCTATAGAGGGCCTCATCTGCTCAGTCTTCCTCGTCCTGCTGCCTGTAGCAGACCCCCACTGTCATGTCACCTGCCCCTTTGTTCCCTTTAATCCTGACCTATAAGCTCTTGGTCGGCTCCTCATCCATCCCCAGGTGGAGCTCCATGCACTCCAGCTAGTCATTGACATAGAGGGCGACACCGCCTCCTCATCTCCCCTGCCTGTCCTTCTTAAAGAGACTTCTGTTCCTGTGTCTATTTTGGGCTTTTGAAAATGTCTTCCCACTCCCATGAGTGCAAAAATCTCACTACATAAGATGGAATTTTCAGGTTGTGCAGAAGGCAATTCCAGTGTGTGTCCCGAGAGGAGTTAAAAAACACCCTATGGATGGAGAAACCGCTACCCAGCTTGTGTTTTTCTACTCTACCATCAGGTTTCCTACAACAGCATCAAGACAGACCTCACCTTTTACTTGTATGGTTGTCTACATCATCTGCTGTCCAATCTGCTGCCTTCTACCTCCACTGAGCAGTTATCTAGCAGAGGTACTAAGTACTAGTACTAGGTGCTAATAGAGGCAGCAGAGACTTCTCCAGCATCCTCAGGCCATGGGACGAGGCTATTGGAGCAGTGTATCAGCACCGAGGCTGGTGTATGATTTAGCACCAGTACCTGTCATAACTGTGGTAGAAAAGGGAGAAGTTGCCAACAAAGAGCAGTTAGCGTTTTTCTGAGAAACTCTTGTGTAGCTTAGTCAAAGGAAGAAATTAAGACCTTTGAGTTATTTGAAGTTAGGAGACCACACTTAGGTGTTTTGACACATATGTGTGAATTGAGATGGACAGAGCAATGCCATCACAATACTGCTGTGATTGTACATACACTCAACAAAATTGTAAATAGTCATTAGTATTAACCTACGGTGTCAGGACCCCATGGTAGGGTGCACAAGCAAATATTAGATAGACTATAATGAGCAACTTAAAATGAAGCTGTATGGCCACACTCACGGGAGGTTTTTACAGTATTGTTGTGAGAACTAATGTAAGAAAACTCAAGACCATTTAGAAACAGAAAGGTATTTTATTTAACTTTCTAACCAAGTAGAGATCAGCACTCTCACACACACATTCTCAGAGGGGTCAAAATGTGTGTATCCAAGTGGTCTGGCTGAGGTCACCTGAGTGTGACATGGAAGGCAAGGGTTGCCAGCTATTGAGTCCTCCATATGCCTTCTGGGTTCTGCTTGAGGCCCAAAGGCCAACTCTTTCTTGACGTCTCCTTTAGGAGCCAAAAGTTACCATGGTGTAATGTTTTGCTTCTGCATCTTTTTAACTTCACAATTCATAAATATTAGGCAACATTGCTGCTGGGTGTCTTTCGTTTTCTTGTTTGAGGAATCATGGGACTGTAACCCATCCTGCTATTAGGATAACAGGAAGAGAAACAGCCCATGAAACGTGCTGTATCCCCACTGCTGTCCTTCTGTTAACAGGTGCAGGTCTTCTGCTGATGAGTCACCTTCTCTGTGGTGCATCACAGTGCAAGCAACACATTCCTCAGCGCTTAGCAGTTTGATTGGTGTTAATCATGTCCTTGGATATCAGTGCATACCATTCCTCTAACTCCTGACCTGGTCTTTCTCCTGGTGCTTTCATGCCTGTACAAGCCACCAGACTGTATGCCCAAGATGCTGGTTGTTACTTTCTATCCGTTACCTCTTGCCAAGCATAAAGGTAAGTATCTGGTCTTGGCATCCTGAACTGGGAAAGAGAGTATCATTCTGATTTTAGCAATAAGAGAACATCAACTCTTGTGTAATTCCTGCCAGATTCCCTTACCTTGGAGAACCTTGCCCAAGTAAAGAACCTGATAAGTAAAGCACTGCTTATCTGGTTGTACCTCTCCTGGTTTAAAGCCCCTCAGCTAGACTGGGATATCTCCGGCATCTCTGATTACACATTTAGTGGGAGTTTTACTCATGCTAGGGTTACATAGCAAAGCTTGATGAAACGACGAGTTCTTTTCACAACACCTTGCTAGAATTGTTCACGCAATCTTTTTATTCACAGTAGTGAAACTGAATCAACAAAAGCATAAATGTTCCTAAATGTTGATTGTGAAATAACTGAGATGTGGTCACGAGGGGTTTGTCTCAACTAATTCTTCCCCCGCTTCTTTGTTCAGAAGACCACAGAACAACCCTGAACTTCTTGTACTTCTTCTCTGATCTCTCTTCATTGTGCAATTGGCATTAAAGGGTATTGTAAAGCTAGAAGAGTTTGCTCTGTTCATGAACAGACCTGGGCCAACTTCAGCAAACTTTCTCAATAAAGAAACGCTAACATTTTTCAAATTTGGTATCAGGGTGCTCTTTGTATTGGACAATAGCTGATTGGGCTCAAGTTAGCCAATGCCCTGCTCAGGGCTATCAGAGACTTTCAGGGAGCAGTAACGTGTCCTGTGCAATAGAGTCCAAGGTCAGGAATGGAGACCAAGAGAGGCATGTGAAGAGTATTGGAGGTAGCTATATCTGATCGTGAGTCTGGCTAACCATAACGTTCCACAGCCTTGTCCCACTCCCATATGCCTAAAGTACCAATATACGAAAAAACAAGTCTCAAAGAACAGTTACTGGGTCTCTCCTCTGAGCATTCATCTAGCAATCTCAAAAGAAAATTTGGAAATAACATAGGAAATAACACAGAAATTGCTCATAGTTCCAGAAATAAGAAAGCGACATGTATTCAACTGCATAAAACTCTGAATCTGCTCAGCAATGCTGGTGACTGCTGGAAACTGTTGTCAGGCTTGCTGTTAAGGATCAAAAAAACGTGAAAAGGCAGTACACCATCTGAGATAACTCGATGAAACCTTATCCTAGATTAACCCTGGTACAAATCAGTTTCTAAAAACCAGCACAGGCTAGTACATTGCTTAAAGCAGACACAAAAGCAATCCTAGGGTTACTGACAAAACGCAACTTCACTTTAAGCATGTGCCTGTGCATAATCCTCAAGTGGGAAAGAACCACCCCGACAAATAGGTGTGCTCACCACCTCTCCAGTGTGGACACAGCCTGGAGCTGACCATATCACAGAATCATAGAATCACAGAATGGTTTAGGTTGGAAAGGACCTTGAAGATCATCTCGTTCCACTCCCTGCCCTGGGCAGGGACACCTCCCACCAGACCAGGTTGCTCCAAGCCCCATCCAACCTGGCCTTGAACACCTCCAGGGATGGGGCAGCCACAGCTTCTCTGGGCAACCTGTTCCAGGGGCTCACCACCCTCAGAGGGAAAAATTTCTTCCTAATATCTCATCTAAATCTCCCCTCTTCCAGTTTGAAGCCATTGACCCCTCATCCTATCACTACATGCCCTTGTAAAATGTCCCTCCCCGGCTTTCCTATAGGCCCCCTTTAGGTACTGGAAGGGGCTCTAAGGTCTCCCCAGAGCCTTCTCTTCTCCAGGCTGAACAATCCCAACTCTCTCAGCCTTTCCTCACAGCAGAGGTGCTCCAGCCCTCGGATCATCCTCATGGCCCTCCTCTGGACCCACTCCAACAGGTCCATGTCCTTCTGATTTTGGGGGCTCCAGAGCTCTACACAGTACTGCAGGTGGGGTCTCACCAGAGCAGAGCAGAGGGACAGAATCCCCTCCCTCACCCTGCTGACCACACTTCTGATGCAGCCCAGGATGCAGCTGGCTTTCTGGGCCATGATCACACATTGCTGGATCATGCTGAGCTTCTCATCAATCAGCAACCCCACATCCTTCTTCTCAGGGCTGCTCTTGATCCATTCTCAGCTGAGCCTGTATTTGTGCATGGAATTGCCCCGGCCCATGTGCAGGACCTTGCACTTGGCCTTATTGAACTTCATGAGGTTTGCACAGGCCCACCTCTCAAGCCTGTCCAGGTCCCTCTGGATGGCATTCCTCCCCTCCAGCGTGTCGACTGCTCCACAGAGCTTGGTGTCATCAGCAAACTTAATGAGGGTGCACTCAATCCCAGTGCCCATGTTGCCAACAAAGATGTTGAACAGCACTGGTCCCAGTACTGACCCTTGAGGAACACCACTGGCCTCCACTTGAACATCGAGCCATTGACCACAACTCTTTGAGTGTGACTGTTCAGCCATTTCCTTATCCACTGAGTGGTCCATCTGTTGAATCCATGTCTCTCCAATTTAGAGACCAGGATATCGTGCAGGTCAGTTCATGGAGCTGATCATATACTTCATGGGTGTGCTACTTTTTTTTTGCATTGACCGTGATGATGATAGAAAATTATAGGTCAGCAAACATGGTGCAACTACTGTATTTTGAATGGGATGTGACACAGTTTTAAGCCCTTCTGGCCTTGTGTGCCGTACATAAGCAGATCAAAAATGGCTTTGCATCTGCAAGAAAATTAAGTAAGTGGCTGAATGACCGACATCCTCGGCACATGTAGGACTATGACTGAGGTTGGTTTGCTCACGCATGAAGAATAAAAAGGGAGCACTGCTGTGCCATGAATACCTTCACTGGGTTGGTGAAGGCCTGGTGCTGTGTTGTGTCTAAGGGCGAGAGATTGAGTTGATCTGGACATCTGGGCTGATGTCTAATCCTGACCTCAGGCCTGTGCCATCACCATGGACCTGCCTGATGACTTTTTGCTTGCCTGATAGACTTGAGACATGCAATGACTCCAGTCTTGGCAAGATCAACACAGCTTGCCATGTAACTCAATCCATTTATTGATCCAGGCTGTCCCAGATGACAGAACATCACAATATTTATGCTACAAGCACCTGATTATTTACCACTCTGTTTGCTTCCAAAATACACTGCTTCAACCATTGTTGATCCTTTAACAGGAGATGGGAGGCAAGTACCAGTTCCATAGGGAGCAGAGCACTTCCCGAACCTGATTTAAAGAGAACTTCACCGAAATGCTCTGTCGTGGAAAACTGACAATGAATGAAGGTAATGCAATACAAATTTTGCATCAGACAATTACAGAAGTGGCAGAAACATTATAACCCGAACAGAAAGAGAAGAGACTAAAGCCTGTAATTCTTACACATTTTCAGAAGCAAAACGTTAGTACTTTTTGACTAAACATAAGTAAGTTCTTGCAAGCTTTTGAGAAGTCTCTTGGGGAAATGTCTTGCCAAGCTTTGGGTGTTTATTTGCAAAGGCAGAAAAATCTTCTTGCATTTGCATTGACATCCATGGCATGAACACAGTGCAGTCCTGTAAGAATGCTGCTCCAGGGCAGAGCCCTGCAGTAAACAACTAATTACATGGAAAAAGATGTTATTACAAATATACTAAGTAAGGTAACTAATCACTGTCACTCCAGATAGATCATACCTAACCTATAGCCTACTTCTTACACCCTGAGATTACCTCACCCTGTCCTGTTTTCTTCAGTGGTCAATTCTAGCTGTAAGGTTGGAAAGTGAAATACCTTTACAGCCGGTGCCCTTTTGATGATAACTCAAACAAAGCCCACTGCAGCTGTCCTACAAGCATGTGCACCAACAGCCCTGTCCCACCATCTCTAGACACTTGGATGAAAGTGTCCAAACTGCCCTCTGCAACCCACCTCTTCCTCGCAGGGCCCAGAGTAGGGGATGCAAGTTGCACTATGGGCGGTGGGCATCTGCCAGTGTTACGAGACACTAGGAAGTTATCCCTGAGCAGAGGCAGTGTTGGACAAGCAACTCTTCCTTATCAGCACATGGCAAGATATCTGTGCTGAAAACCCCCATGCTCCTCCAGAGGTTTAAAGCAGTACAACCACACAGAGCCCAGTGGACCCTATCTTACTTTATTATTACTATTATTATTATTTGTACATCTTTGTGGAAAGAGGGCCTTATCCTTTGCCCTGCTTGCTCCTAAGCATATTTTAAGAACATAGTTACTCAAACAGGCAAATTCACAATTCCTGCCCTAATCAATATATTATTAAGAAAGGTAATCCAGAAGCGGAAAACAGAGTTAGACTCATTACTGGCCTTCACCAGACTCTTTGTCTCTCTCCGACATAAGGAAAACAAAAGCATTTCCTAAAAGTTGGCAAAATGTGATCTTTCCAGCTGCATTTTTGTCTTGGGAATATTGCTTAAAATGGTGCAAAATGGTGTTTCCTGGTGGAACTCATTGAAAACCCTTTTGTGTACAAGCAAGGCTGTTGTTATCCAAATCAACATGAATTTGAGAAAGATGTTCCCTACGTTAGCAAAATGGACAGTTCTCATGGAAATAAAACATGACGTCTTTTCATTGTCACCAGGCAGAAAGTTTCTAGCTCCTTTTGACTGTATGTAAAGCAATGAATGTCAGGATGTTGGGATTCTTGGCAAGGAAGAGTCACCAGAAGGTGGATAAAGCTACACCGGCAGGATTCATCGCTCAACCCACCATGCGGTCCCATCCGAGCATACCTACTTTCGTGAAACACCAGTGTCCAGGAGGGAACTGAGCTGCTGTCCAGGTGTTTGCAGCTGGGAACCCGAGCGTAGGGAGGCCAGAGCCCACAACGGCAATCAGGAGCCAAATTCCACTGAAATTGCTTGTTGCAGGAAACCCACGTGAGTGAGGCACCTGGGAGACCCAGGGTCTGAGGGCCATGCCCAACTTCTGCAAGGACCTCAACCTATTTAGCCTAAATCCTACGTGCTTTCCTGATCATTGGATTGGCTTGTTTTCCTCATTTGCAAGAGTAATATCAATCCAAACCAAGCGTAGCAGTTTAATGAGCCTTTTCCCTCTCTTTTTTTTTCTTCACTTTTTTTTTTTTCTCCAAATAAAAGAAGCTCCAGAAATCAAATGAGAAACCAACAATTACTGCCACTGCTCTGACTCTAGGCGCTCTTCTCCATCAGTTCAAGAATTTCTTTATACACTTGTTCGTACGCTTGCATACCCCAAAGGAAATCAAAATGGACGAATTCAGGAATGTACTTTTTGTATGCGATATTGGTTATACGAGGCAGTGTGATGTTTACGTCTTCAGGGGCTGAAATCCAGTCCTTACCACCATACCATGCAGCAAGCGGGGTTTTCATGTTTTCAAGCTCATAGAAGGGAGGCTTGGTCTGGAAGACAAATAGTGTGGCCTGAGGAAGGAAAGCCTGGGAGGTCACGGGCAATCCAAAAATTCAAAGTATTCCTGATGGCTGCTTGGAATTTCTTCCCTATACTGAGAGACGGCACAGAAACTATCACCAGAGATCCCAATTGATGCCTTGGGCTCCTGTGCTTTTCACCAGAGGGTCAAAAAGTCATCACTGAATGACATCACAGACCTCTTTTTTGTAAGAAAGGTACAAACCTGTTTGACCACATAAGGTAAATTCCATAAATCCCACAAAACTCAGTCTCACTCACTGCAATATTTTCATTGTAATTTTCTTTTTTTTTTTCTCTTTTAAAACTGACAAGTGAGAATGGATTTCTCTTACCTGGTTGTAATGAAGCATGTTGTCACTGCCATAATCAAAATATTTGAATTCCCCTGTTTGATAGATCTGGAAAAGAAGGAGACCTGTTTTTATTATTCATGCATTAAAAGGGGACCATATGAAAAATAAAAGAGGTGACTAGGGAACCACCACACTGCTCCCTCCTGCCACCAAGGCTTGGGGATGCTATTTGTTACGTGTCATATTGTCCTTAGGGAGGAGAGCTCAACCCCCAGGAAGATCTCAGCACGGCCTGCGAGATCGCCTGGCATTGCTCATGTCTTTCATCCCTCCTCTCTCAGGTGGCTGGCAAGCTGCAGAACGTAGGTGTCTGGAGGTTGAGGCGTAGTGCACAGCCTTGGTGCACAGTGTCCACAGTGCACCTGGCATAGAATCAAGAGCAAGCCCCAAAGAAGATGCGAATCAGACCCTTGGGCAACTTTCCTTTGTCTGTCATGGTCAATGTCTACAACAGAAGGATACGAGTCTGTGCATGTTTTCAATGATTAGTTGTATGATTAGCTGTCTCTACTGACTCTCAGCTCTTAGACTTTACTCTAGCATCTCCTGTGCTGGTTTATACCCAGTTTTTGCTTCCATCTCGTTCTCCTACCAGCTCCAAAGACTCTTGGTCATCTTTTGTTGAAAGTCATGACCAACAGAACTGCATCTGCACCAGTGGCTCATGTCAATTTTCCCCTTTCTCTCTAATATAGCTCTGTAGGGAGAGCAATGGAGAATTATACCCAAGCATTGAGAAGAGGTTGTCAGCAGCCAAGAGAAGAGAATATGTGCCCTGGTGGCATGCAATCTTATCATGCAGCAGGAAATATTACCTGGCGCCAATGTAACATGTTTTTTAGAGATGTTGAATCAGGGTAGCGGGACAGGTAGACATCTATGCGGCTCTGCAAGAAACCATTGGAGACATTTATTCTCTGCATGGAGGGAAATCCCATTAGAAATAAAAATGATCCTGTTCAGTAGCCACACAAGTCTTCCACTAGTGGGAGCTTGCCTTTGTACAAACTGCTTCGTCTGAGCTCTGTGAAGGCACAGCTCAGCCACATGCCATGTGAACACACATCACAGACAGCAGCATGAAGCCTGCTGTAGAGGTCCCTTCAGTAAGCCGAAGAATTCCCATGGGATGCTGGCTCATGTTATAAGTCTATGTGGTTTTCAAAACAAAGTAAAACTCCAGACCTTGTGCAAACAATGTCCTTTGCACACACAATGCACAAGTCAGCAAGACGATGTGCAACTCATCACAGCTCTACACATTGTTTCTAATGCATTTCCTCCTTAGAATATTAAGAAATTACACCAATACTTTCCATGAGAAACAGTGGCCCAGCTCTGACTCCATCCATGATCAAGCTATTATTGCTTAGCACTCTACATGGACCTGTCTCCAATTTTACTCACATGGATGGTTTGTGGCAGGATCTGGACCTTGAAATCTTGGTTAGCCCCAAGGAAATAGCCCTTCCCCGTGTGAGTGGGGCATCATTGGGGCCACTCAGCTCACCTGGACATGTCCCCAAGGAACCTACTGTAGCTGTAGTGTTGGCCCTGGTGGGAGCAAGGTTGGGTCAGAGACCCCCACCCTGTTGCCTCCAGCCTGAATTTTTCTATGAGTCTGTGTTCAGTGTGGTGGAGCACAGGCAAAGGCTCTGATTTGGGGATAAAAATGTTCTAAGGGATGGGAGACTGAAGAGTCTGAGGGCCCACCTCTCCTAGCAGCTGACTGAAGGAGAGTTTGTTGCATAAGAGCCCATTTTGATATTAAAACACATGGGAAATCACACATCACTTAGTGAAAGAGAAACCCTGGGAGCCCCTGGAGCACCGAATGAATTTCTCCACTCTCCTCTTTGGCATCCTCCCCACTGGGGAGACAATGTGCCTGGTGGACGCGTGACCTCATGTGCACTCTGGGCTTCCCTCTGGTGCCAATGCAAGCACATTGCAATGGTCAGCGCAATGGCCAGATTGCAAAATGCTGACACAATGGCCAGATTTTTTGATGAATCAACGATGCAAAAGGCCAGCTGAAAGCAGCTAGTCATCTACTTGGGCTCAAACAATGAGAAACCGGATCACTTAAAAGGTAGGCTGGAGTGTACATACCACATTTAAGCTGTTGGTAAACCCGCCAGGCAAGTAAAGGACCAAGGAGCAAAGGCTTTTAAAGATGGGGTAGCTGCACAGACTGGAAATCACTTGCTGCAATATTTCACCCTTATCGAAGACCACTGTGCGTCCTAAAATGAGCTGTGAAAGTCAAAGGCGTTGATCAGTATGGTTCACATTCCTCTTTTGCCTCTAGATGCTCTCCACATCTCTGCTAACCCCTGAAAGTTGCTGTCTTCCTTGCCACAGCTCTGATGTGCTTGGTAATTTTAGCTTTTCAGACATGGCCATGGCCCTGGAAGAACCGTGATCTTCCTAGAAGAGGTTTCTCCTAGGAGGATGGACCCAAAACCAATATCTAGAAATAGCTCTTCTCTGTTTAGGGCTGGGCAGGAGGCTGCTTTATACTGTTTAATGCCACGCAGGCTCAAGAGTGTAGGCACAAACGTACCTGCTCAATGCAAAGGGCACACAGAGGGGAGGGAAATGGAAGTGATGTACAAGCACGGCATGTCTCAGGTGATGAGACCTTCCCATTCCCTCCTTCCCTTTCACACTAGATGAACGTGTGGCGAGGACGTACCTTAACCAGCCCCTCGGGAAGGTCAAACACCTTTACCAAGGGTGACTTCATATTTGAGTTTGTGGTGATAGGAGCCAAGGCGAAAAACATCTTGATTTTGCGATCCAGCTCGGGAATGGATGAAAACGCAATGAAACCTGCGGGAGGGAGAAGGAAGCAGACCCTGTCCTGTTATTTCTGAGGGAGTTGTTGACTCCCAGATGTGTGTGCCCATTGGAAGGACCCTCAGAGGTGGCTCTAGCTGGTTGGTGACTTGACCTGAAGCCTTTGCTGCTGAGACATTTCAGCTCCCAGCTGGACTGCTCAGCCCAGCTGCAGCTCCTGCAAACCCTTCTTGGGGCTCTGGCAGCAGTGGGATGCACCAAAAGCCATTCCTGCAACCGTTTTTGGGCTGTCACTGCTCAGAACTGTTCTGTTAAAGCAAACAGGGATTTTTACCTGCTCTTTTCCCTTCATTGTTTGGACGTGCTCAGACGTTACCCTCCCCGTCCAGGCTCTCAGGAGAACGCTCCCAAACGAGGGGTGCGCAGCTAGCAAAACTCTGATAGTGGTCTGATCTCCTCCTAAGTACCTGTGGTGGTGCCTTGAGAGTAAGCCACATAGTATAACTGCTCCTGTCCAGTTTTCTGCAGAATGTAGTTGATTGTTGCTGGCAGGTCATACATGGCCATCTCGTGAAAGCTGCAACGGAGATGGGCACATGACAAAATTACTGTTGCTGACCTTGAGAATGACAGGCAGGATATGGCAAGTAGCCGCATGACTACTGGGGAGTGGGCGAGGGCTCTGGCAGGTATGGGCACCCTTATCGTGTCTTGGTGATGTCGGTTTATGCCCACTGGCAGATGGTGCAAGCAGTGCTGCTCCTCCAGCCTACGGACACTGCTGAGGGTACCAGGTACCTGCCCACCCTTCAGTTTTGCAGAAAATACCTATAAGCTGAGTATTCCTGGTGGTGAAACTCAAACTCTCTGTGCTTTCGCGACCAGCTGTTCCCCCGACTGTTTCCAATCCAGACGTCGTAGCCGGCATCGGCAAGGATGAAGCCCAGGCTGCTGTTGGGCAAGTTGGTAACCCAGTTGCTTCCCTCCAACACCAGGCCATGCTGCAGGAGGACCGCGGGCTTTGGAGCTGAAGAAAGAAGAGGAGGATTATTTGCTCTGACCACTCTCAAAATTGACTGTTCACACACAGGTATCACTTTTGCCAGCAACCCCCTGGGGAAGTGACTCCAGTGCAAGGAGGTGGTCACCTATGTCCTCAGCCTCTTTGGAGAGCTGTTTTTGAAGTATGCTCTTTGGTCACCCCAGGGCAGAGAAAATCCATATAGTGAAGCTGAAAAATAATGTTGGACTCCACACTGAATGGAACTCAGTAAATCATGCTCCCAGGCAGGAATAAACCAAGCCTCATGTCTGTCTGGACACTGGCCATGCCCTTTGCATGGAGACCACCCTTCTCATGGTCCTTTTTGTTTGGCTTAGGTACTCTGGGCCTGACCAGGAGACGCTGAAAACCCAGCAGAGTCTAAGTACCTCCCATGGCACAGCAACACCATGCTGCCCTATTGCAAGAGATATGGGTCAAGAGGGGTCAGGAGCATCTACTCCACCTACTTCTGCCTACTTTAAGCCATATGGGCAAGTGTCGTCCCCCCCATCCCCCTCCCAGAACAAACTTCAGATCTTTTTTACAAAGGACCAGGAAGCCTGAAGTGCTGTAGGAAAGGAGTGGAAGAGAACTTATGAAAAGGACCTCTGGAGGTCTCTGCTTCAATCCCCTGCTCAAAGCACATCCAACTTCATAGCCACAACAGGGTCATTGTAAGGATATCTGAATTCATACCGTAGGGCGACCGCAGGATGTAGCATGAAAAACTTTAAATAAAAGTGACTTTCCTTTCTTTATTTTTTTTTTCTTCCTTTGTCTCCACTTTTTTCTGTTGGTTTTTAGACCCTCAATATAAGACTCACATTTCCAGCCTGGACAGCTGAAGGACAAAGTGTCCTGAATAGAAATATGGCTTTTGACAGTTATTTGTTGTGTTTATATGCCTGTCCTCCTGCTTCGCAGGAGAGGGACACCCTAGCAAGAATGGGGCATCACCCCCTCCACTTTGAAACAGCAGTTCAAGTGAAGAACAGAAAGGAGCCAAAATGGTGAGATGGCATTGGATTGGCCATGTGGGTGCTTTTTTTTTCTGACAAATGGCTTTTTGCTGCTCCACTGGCTGGCTTTGAGCTGGGGTAAAACCTGGGGCAAGATTTCTCTGTCCCATTCATTCTTCTTATCTTTTCTTTCCTCTTTGGAGCAGATCCTCTCAGAAAAAGAAGGTTGGTGTGGTGGGCACCTACATTTCTTCTGCTCCCAAGGCAGGGTTTCCCAACTACAGGGAAAGTTGTCTGCTTGAGGACCCAGCCCATGATGAGGCAGCACTGACCATGGCCTACTCCAGCCCAGCAAAGGTCTCAGGGTCCCTGGAACACACAGACCTTCTCATGGCACTTACGGGGGCAGAACATGCTGGAGCCCTGTGCCTCTGCTTTGTGGGAGGTGCTCATGCTTCCTGGGTTGTCTCTGCCATGAGGAATCCTTTGCATGGTGAGGTAGTAGCCATCATCTGTCACCACTTCATGCTCCTCGTAGGGGTACCCATGGTACCGGACAATTTCACCCTGTGGGAAGGGAAGGACAGCGTGGGACGGGTCCTCAGGGTGGTGGGGGTCTCTGTCCTGGAGGATGTCAGGGAGTCTGGCTGGGTGAAGCCAACAGTGGGCTGAACAGTGGGCTGCCCTAAGCTGGTGGTGGCCACTCCTGCTGTCAGCGGGAGGGTGGAGTAGGGACCTCCCAATTGTCCCTTCCACCAACGCTGCGGTGATGTCATGACTTCAGCTAAAATTTTTGGCAGGTGTGAGTTTCCCACACTGCCTTAGCTGGTCTGGTAAAGAAAGACCCATGTTTGCTTTTCATGTTGCAATCAACATTTGTGAAGAGCGGGGCAGCAATGACAGTGAAGCGCCAAGCCTGAGACAGCTGCATTCACCAAACCTGTTGACTTGGACCGAAATCCTCCATAAGTGTCTGCCATAAATCTCCATGTACATCAGCACAGGGAGACACAAGCTCTAATAAAACCCTGGTACCAAACCCCAGTGAAGATACATGCACAGAAACCATGAGTCCTGCCCAGACCATGGCAGCGTGGGTAGCTTGCATGCCCAAGGAGGAAAAGAAGGGAGAGAAGTCAGGACTTACAACATCCATGGACACCTCGGGGCTCGCACCTGACTTTTCACTGATGCACATTAAATAAGCAGTGGTGATGAACAGCCACATCATGGTGCTCTGCAAAACAGTCAACAGGATGAGTGTGAGAGATGTTGATGGAGCTGACACAGAAGCCAGGGATTGCACACACTTTGCTTGGCATGCACTACACTTCTGTTAGTATATTAATCTGACCACTCAACAGTTATAAATCTGAAGTCCTCTAATCGCTTCTAGAAATTGCTCGTTTTCCTTATCTTGAACAATGCCAGAGTCCAAACTCTGTCAGATTTTAATCACACATACTCCATTAGATCCTTATGTTCAGGAAAATGCATGCGTATGTATACAGATATACCATCCCAGGCAAATCTGGTCTTTGAGCGGATGATTATAGACTATTCATTTAAAACAATGTCTTGGATGGCCAGAAGAATAGATTATTTGGTTGAACTGATAACTGAACTAATCAGGAGTAACCCACCCAATTTTAAGTTGCAGGACCATGGAGGTTTTGTTCTTAATATGAAAACAAATAATGTGATTTGGTTGTCCTCTCCTTATGGCTGAAAGGGACCCCGGGACACACCTAAGTTATTTTTGCAAACCCGAGTGAAATACTGTCCCAGGAGACCCAGTGTTTTTCCTGGGAAGGATTTTGAAGTATCTATTTTGGCATGTTCCTACCACAAACCATCTTACTATCATTTTATTTGTTGGAGACAACAAATTTGCAACAGAAATACTGCCTCAGCTGTTGTGTGACATGCTTAAATAGTTAAATTGCATGGACCTCACAGCAAGGAGCCCGTGCCAAATCCCCAACCGAATGCATGTGCCTGTGCCGGGCTGTGCAGGGAGCAGAGACCACGGCCAGATGCCAGCACCAGGCATCTTGCATCCACCTTATTGCTTCCCTGCAAAATATCTTCCCAGGGAAAGAAAGGAGAACTGCAAGCAGGTTTCTGTCATTTTCCAGCTAACCCTCATCATCTCCTCTCTCTTCTGCTGGAGTAACTGGCTTCCCATGCTGCAGGAGGTTGTTGTGTGGCTGGGGAGAAGGCCACCTGCTCCCTCTGCTGTCCCCAGAGCAGGTCCGTAGAGGATCACACAGGCACTGCTTCTTTGCTGGAGGGGGCCTCGGGACACCCTTTGTCCACCCTCCTGCTCACAGTGGGATGTTGCCAGCATGAGGGGTGGCTGTGGCTTGGCCCAGCAGAGCTCTGACTCTCCCCCACGCATGGTGACACCCCACTTCCCATGGCTGCTCCCCACTTCGGGGGTTCCTCACCTCCACTCTGAACCCCCCGGGGCGGCAGTTTGGGGCCGGAACCCCCTCGTTACATCACCTGTTGCTGCTGACATCCCTGCTGTGCAGCGGGGTCCTCCTTCCCCAGGGGAAGGCGGCTGAGGGATCGTTCCCAGGACACTCCTGAGGAGCACATGGGTCTCTGGGACACACGGACAGAGGTGGGAGGCACAGCAAGGACAGTAGCCACACACACACACACACACACCCCCCCGCACAGGCCTCCAGCAGCTGCCTGGCCCCAGACAGCTCTGGGCTCGTTACTTTTAAGACTGAGCCTTCAGCAAAGCAAAGAGAGATAGAAAGCATTTTTGTGGCATAACGTCACGAGAACAGCATGCAAATTCTGGGGAAGAGCCTTGCCCAGGATGGCCCTTTGCTCCCAACAGCCAACCTGCAAAAATACTCCTTTTGCAAAGGGTCCCTCAGCTCAGCAGACCTTGAGGAGAGTCCCTGGTGATCTCCAGAAGGTGCAGCAGGGTGAATCCTTTTCCACCAGCAATGCGGTCCTGATCCCTGAGCGCTCCCACCACCCCTCCTGCCAGCAGAAAAGACTTCCTTCAGACCCAGGACTCCCGCGGAAGCCCTGCCGTTCCATTCGCAGCGCTTTTTGAGTACCTGGGATGGCCTCTCGCTGGCAGCCTGTGCAAAGGCAGAGGCACCCACGGAGGAAGGATCACCCGTCACGGTCCAGGGGCTGCAGCAGAAGAGGCGTGGGTGCCTTTCTCCCCAGTGGACGCCAAGCAGGAGGTCCCCGCAGCCGGAGCACGCTGCTCTCGCCCACCATGCATTGGGCTGTTATTCCCTCTGCTCCACGCATTTGGGAGCGTCACGGGTCACCACTCCCTCTAATCCTTTCTCCTTTGAACATGTAATTTACCTGAGGGCTGGAGTCTGCTCTGGAAGGAGACACCCTTTCTACCCAGGCTTGCTTGGGAATATTTTAATGGCACTAGGGAGGAGTTGAGAGCTGCGACAAATTGGTTGTTTCCACTTGATGCAGCACAGCATCATCTGATGTTGCCCGTGACCCCTGTGGACTGCAGGACATACAGCCTTTTTAGCACTCTCCACCTGCACTGCGGCTGGTGTTGGTGCGTGGGGCTGGTGTTGGTGCTCAGGGTGCTGCGGTGTGCATGGGGCACAGCAGGTCTCATGGGGCCAGCCTAGCTCCTGCGGGAAACCCACCCAGCCCTGTTCGGCTCTTCTTGTTGCCTCCTGGTGTGTAACTAGCCGCTGCCTGGAAATGCAAAACCTCCGAGTCCCCACCATGACTGCTGGGGGTGCTTTTTAAAAAACAAAAAAGAAATCCATCCCCAGGGAGGAAAGAAGCTGGGGGTGAAGCTACCTTTTGCTCCCACCAGCCATGGGGTGCAGTTTTGGTGGGAGGACCTGTTCTTTCTTACCAAACACAAAGGATACCCGTCTGCACCACAGCCAGAGGTGACTTTCTCTGCTGGGTGTCTGTGCCCACCCAATTTTCAGTTACCTCCATCTGGTCAATTATTTCCGTGTGCACTTCTCACAGCCCTCGTTAGGTGTTTTTTGCCCATCCTGCCCTTCTCCTACAGACTTCACCTCTTCCCAGCTGGCAATGTCTTTGGCCAGCCACTGCCCGATGGCTGAGGAGCTCCCGGCAGGGACAACAAGTGGTGGCACGGGCTGTGGGTGTTGTTTTTGGCAGCGCTGCCTTTGAGGTTGCCTCTCCACTCCTTGCCAATGTGCCCACACGCTGGCACACGGCAGCAACCCAGCACCGGCTTTGCATGCTGCGGGCTCCTGTCTCCTCTCCTAGTGTCGATACCAGCCAGGTCTGGCCAAGCCGCGCTTGCTGAAATGCAAACGTGCATTCTTTGGAAAGCCTAAATAATTCCACCTTGATTTGAAGCTCTAATGACTGGTCTTTACTAAAGACTAGCTGGAGGCAGCGCTAGAAGCCCTCCCAGCCTGGCTCACCCTCATGTGAGCAGTGACTTAGACCAGAGTGTGATTTTTCTCCTGCAAGGAAAGAAGGAAAGGTGGAAAAACAGGATCAAGTATGCCGAGAGAAGAAATCACACC
Source organism: Anarhynchus alexandrinus (assembly GCA_008711295.1). Taxonomy (NCBI): domain Eukaryota; kingdom Metazoa; phylum Chordata; class Aves; order Charadriiformes; family Charadriidae; genus Anarhynchus; species Anarhynchus alexandrinus. The sequence continues at coordinate 3,943,940 of VUYV01000076.1, read as the reverse complement.
CCCTTCCTCCCAGCTTATATTAACGCCAACATAACTTGCCTCACTTTTGGGGACAGGACATCAGAGAGGTTCCTGGTGGAACTACAGCCACTCCTGGTCCTTGCATCAAGTCTGGGGCCACGTTAGCTCCCTCATTGCTTGAGTCTGATGGAGAGAGAGCAAAGTAGGAACTGAGCCTTCAGCAAGGTGCCACCAGGGATTTCCATCATGCAGACCATGACACGGCTCTTGCTGTGGGGTGGATAATCTCCAGAGAGGATCCAGCACATCTGCTGAGTCTTTGTGCACCACTGGGATGCTGACGTGCCCCCCGCCCTGTCCCCTCACCCCTCTCTATATGCGACGGTATCTCACTATTGCCAGTGCTGCAATCCCAGGGGTACTCCCCACCTCTCCCACAGCACTGATAAAATCGGGCTGGGAGGCCCCTAGAATGACCTCAATCCAGGGTGAATCACTGCATGGACTATTAAGGCACAAGCGAGTGAGGAGAACAGCCACAATCAGATCTTGAAGCATCAGCGTTTTCTTGCTGGCGGGCTTATCTGCCATCTGCCGAAAGGAGACGGGTGCATGCTGCAGCCTGCAGCGGGTGGGACGCCTGGGCTGCGCCGGCATCCCCAGCCAGGTTGCAGAAGGGGTTTATGTCAGGCACTGGCAAGCTCAGTCCAGCATCTGGCCCTGAACGGGGACGGGTTGCAGCATGCTGTGCATACAGCTCACAAGGGAGATGGTGTAGGGGGCTTGTCAGGATCAGCACCTCGGCACAATCCAGGCTTCCAGGCTTGAAAGTGAAGGTCATTGCTGGAGAAACAGCATAGAATCATGGAATGGTTTAGGTTGGAAGGGACCTTAAAGATCATCTAGCTCCACCCCCCTGCCATGGACACCTCCCACTAGACCAGGTTGCTCCAAGCCCCATCCAACCTGGCCTTGAACACCTCCAGGGATGGGGCAGGCACAGCTTCTCGGGGCAACCTGCACCAGGGGCTCACCACCCTCACAGGCAACAATTTCTTCCTAATATCTAATCTAAATCTCTCCTCTTCCAATTTGAAGCCATTCCCCCTCGTCCTATCACTACATGCTGTTGTAAAACGTCCCTCCCCAGCTTTCTTGTAGGTGCCCTTCAGATACTGGAAAGCTGCTATAAGGTCTCCCTGGAGCCTTCTCTTCTCCCAGCTGAACAACCCCAACTTCTCAGCCTGTCCTCATAGGAGAGGTGCTCCAGCCCACTTACCTGTCTTATATTTCTCTTATCTGTCTAAAAGAAATTAAGAAAATCCATCTACAAAATTGGGATAAAAACTAAGAATTCTGAGCTTAAAGCCAAGCTTACTCCAGAGGTTTTAAAAGTGATTTTATTTTCCTCTTGTAACAACAAACACCCACTGAAGGGGAGAGAGAGAGAGGAGGAGATTACTCGAAAGCAACCGCAAGGTGAACCATTGGACCACTTTCTCATCAGTGCTGCTGTAAGTACTGGATCCCGACAGGACTGGTGTGAACACATTGTGAGTCACGGGAGTGAACGTCCACCACACACAGGTTTTATCTACCCATAGTGCTGGGGGACACAGTTTCTGTCCGGCTGTGGACCAGCGAACCAGAGCACTTAGCATTCAAGGAAACATCTGGAGATGTTGCTGACTACCAGCCTGAATGACAGTGCAGGAGAATGAGGGAGCTTTGGAATCACTTGTGTTTTGAAATGGATTTTCAGAGATTTTAACATTTGTACATTTTGAATTTCCTTAATTTTTTTCAGATTTTTGTGTTTGTTGGCTTTTGAAACAGGGTTTGGAATGCAATTTTTTGAAAGATGCTTTGCCTTTGGGGACATACCTGTAGCCAGATTTGATTTGTTCTGGTAAAAGCCAGGTCACATCGGATGCTGGAGCAGTGTGATTGCAACGGACACCGGAGCAGTGCGAGGAGCAGCAGCGTGGTGACCACCTGGCAAAAAGCAGTGTCCTCTGCTTCTCCTGAGCTTCTAGCCCCTGGCAGAACCAGTGCAGCCACATGGACAGAGCTCCTGTTCAAGCACACGACCACCCAGGTTTCCGGCTGTGGGATGTGTGAAGGAGGTGGGCAGACTGAGGAGTATTTGAGAGTCTGGGAGGGAGATTGATCAATGGAACCATACTCTGCTGTCTCTGGTGCACAGAAACCAACTCAATGTGGCCGCCACAGGGGCAGGTCCAGGATCTGCTTTGTGCCAGGAGGCAGGCGGCATCACAGGTGTCTTGGTTGGAGATAGAACAGAACCAATTTTCTTTTCAGTAATTTTACCTTTCAGTTAAGTCTCTTCTAACTAACTGCACTCTCTGAAATTAATGGCATACTGCTCCAGTGTCCGCTCTCAGAGTGATCAGACCCATGTTTACAGCTGATGTCCAGGCATGGTATGCAGAGAGGCTCCTACTTACACTTACTGCTATAACACCCAAGGGCAGATAACTTTGTTATTTGCCCCATTAAAGGGTCGGAAGCAGAAAAGTGTAGTGGGGTCCCACCTGCGGGGAGGAGGGGACAGGACAGGTGACCCAAAACTGACCAACGGGGTATTCCATCTGCCTCATGCTCAGTGTAAAAGCTGAAGGACCAATGGGTCAGGGCTCTTCCTTCAGTGGTGGCGTCCGAGGAGGATTCCGTGTGTTCGTCTGCCTTTGATCCCAATCCTGAATGCAGATCCAGAATCCAGCTCCTGCCTGTCACTGAGTCCAGTTTGGGCCTTCCCCAGTGCCAGCCAGTGTCATGATTGTCATCCTGGGAGCTTGATACGGTTTTCTGTATATTGTATATATTTCATTATTTTCTTCTTTATATTATTATATTTTCTTTTATTAATAATATTTCATTAAAGTAGTTTTAGTTTTCTTTTCAACCCGTAAGTCTCTCTCCCTTATTCTCTCTCCCATCTCTTTTTGGGAAGGGAGAGGGGTTAAAAGAGAGCATCTGTCGTTTGTTTAGTGAACAGCCCAGCCCGCACCATGACAACAAGGGACAAGGAGGGGTGTCAGGAGGTTACAGCACAGAGTGGTAAGAGAAACCCCTCCTTACCCTCTAAGGTACCCTCACAGAACAGGTACGAGGCCCTGGGTACGATACATGAAGCGCATAATGAGACAGAGGAGGAACCCAAGCAAGCAGACTTGCCAAGTTCAGAGAGACCAACCCATCATAACAAAACCTGCACTAAGACAAGTGCCGAGAAGAAACAATGGCGAGTTGTGATCATCGGTTATTCCCTCCTGTGTGAAACGGAAGCACCTGTTTGCAGAGCGGACCCTCTTTTCAGGGATGTTTGCTGCCTCCCTGGGGCCTGAATGAGGGATGTCACCACAAGACTAAAGAGCCTGGTACAACCTTCAGACTCCTGTCAATTCCTGCTCTTCATTCAACGCTAGTGGGAACATTTACACTGCTCCAGGGAGCCCGGAGGGCTCAGGAGCGTATCTGAAATGCTTGCACACCAACGCACACAGCATGAGAAACAAACAGCATCAACTGGAAGCATTGGTCGGCTCCCAGAGCTACGATACCATTGGTATTAGTGAGACCTGGAGGAATGAGTCCCACACATGGAGTGCTGGGATGGAGGGCTACGGGCTGTTCAGGAGGGGTGGGCAGGGCAGGTGAGGTGGAGGTGTTGCACCATACGTAAGGAAGAGGTTTGACAGTACAGCCCTTACAGGTAGTGATGATGTGGTTGAGAGCAATGGAAAACAAAGCCAATGTCTTATTGAGTGTCTACTACCGATCGCCCAGCCAGGATGTAAGCACTTTATGAGTCACTCTATAGGCAATTAGGAGAAATTTCTGGATTGGTAGCCCTTGCCGTTATGGGAGATTTCAACTTCCCAGACATCAGCTGGGAATATCAGACTGCTGTGATGAGCAGGTCTGGGAAATTCTTGAAGTTTGTAGAAGATAGCTTCTTGTCACAAGTACTCAGGGAGTGTCGTGGTTTAGGCCAAATTGGCTACTGGGGACCTGGGGGACCCCAGATGGGACCGACAGATGCTCCCCTCTACCCCTCTTCAAAGAGAGAGGCAGAGGAGGAAAAAGAGACTTATGAGTTTAGAAGGAACTAAACTGCTTTAATGAAATATTAATAATAAAATAAAAAGAAAATAATGAAAAATATATACAAAACCGTATCAAGCTCCCAAGACAACAATCACGACACCAGCTGGCACTGGGCCAGTCCCAGGCTGGACTCGGTGACGGACGGGAACTGGATTCCGGATCTGGATTCAGGATCGGGATCACAGGCAGACGAACAGGGTCCTCCTCAGACGTCGGCCATTGAAGGAAGAGCCCCGACCCTTTGATCCATCAGCTTTTATACTGAGCATGATGCAGATGGGATGGAATACCCTGTTGGTCAGTTTTGGGTCACCTGTCCTGTCCGCTCCTCCCTGCAGGTGGGACCCCACTAGGCTTTTTCGCTTCTGACCTTCCAACGGGGCAAACAACAAAGTTGGTTGGCCTTGGCTGTTATAGCAATAAGTATAAGCAAGATCCTCTCTGCATACCATGCCTGGGCATCAGCTATAAACATTGGTCTTATCACTCTGAGAAAGTGAACATTGTCTGCACAATATGCTGTTAATTTCAGTAGTTAAAAGAGGCCCAGCTAAGAAGCGAAGTTACTGAACAAAATTGGTTCTGTTTTGCCTCAAACCAGGACAGGGAGCCAACTAGGAAAGAATTTTTGTGAATAGAGAAGGACTCATGGGGGATGTGCTGGTAGGTGGCACTCCTGGCCACAGTGACCATGAAATGGTTGGGTTTAAAATTGTTGGTATAATGAGAAAAAAGGACAGCAGAATTGCTACGCTGGATTTCAAGAGAGCAAACATTAAGCTAGTCAGGGAGGTACTTAGCAGAGTCCCCTGGGAATCTGCTTTTGAGGGTTTAGGACTCCATGAGTGATGGTCAGTCTTTAAGAACCGCCTTTTAGAAGCACAGGAGCAGGCAATTCCACTGTATCTTAAGTCAAGCAAGCGGGGCAGAAGACCAAGTTGGCTGAACAGTGAATTCCTCATGGAGGTCAAGATGAAAAAGAAACGGTATGATCTCTGGAAGCAAGGTCAGGCTTTGCAGGAAGATTATGGAGCCGTGGTTTGTATATGCAGGGAGAAGACATGAGAGGCCAAAGCTCAGAGTTGAAACTGGCCAATGTTGAGTCAGACAACAAGAAGAGCTTTTTAAAGTACATTAATAGCAAGAGGAGGTCTGACAAAACAATGGGTCAATACTTGTTGAAGACAGTCATCTGACTAATAGGGATGAAGAAAAAGCTGAGTTGCTCAATGCTTTTTTTGCCTCAGTCTTTAATAATGCTGATAGACCTTGGGCTTCCCAGTCCCGTGAGTCAGAGGACCATGAGTGCAGGAACAGTAGCTTTCCATTTGTGGAAACTGAAATTGTGAGGGACCAGCTGCATCAGCTGAATGTTCACAAGTCTATGGGGCCTGATGAGATTCATCCCAGAGCACTGAAGGAGCTGGCAGGTGTTATGGCAGGACCCCTCTTGGTCATCTATCAAAGGTCTTGGTAGCCTGGGGAGGTCTCTGCTGTCTGGAATCTGGCCAGTGTTATTCCAATCTACAAGAAGGGCATGAGGGAAGATCAGGGAACTACAGACTTTGTGAGTCTAACCTCAGTTCCTGGAAAAATGATGGAGAAGATTATACTGGCTGCTACTGAAAGGCATTTAAAAAATTAATGCCATCATCAAGCACAGTCAACATGGGTTCACAAAGGGAAAGTCCTGTTTAACTAACTTGATAGCCTTCTATGATAAGGTCACCCGCCTTGTGGAAGAAGGGAAGGTGGTGAATGCATTTTTCTGGATTTTAGTAAGGCTTTTGACACTGTCCTCTACAGCATCCTTCTAGACAAGTTGTCCAACTGTGAGATGAGTGGGTTCACAGGGTGCTGGGTGAAAAACTGGCTGGGGCGGCAGAGCTCAAAGGGTTATAGTTAATAGGGCTACATCTGGCTGTTGAGCGGTCACCAGCGGTGTTCCTCAGGGTTCAGTTCTGGGGCCACTGCTGTTCAAGATGTTTATCAACTAGCTGGATGCAGGAGTTGAATGCACCATTAGCAAGTTTGCTCACGATACCAAACTGGGAGGTGCTGTTGACTCTCTTGAGGGACAAGAGGCCTTGCAGAAGGATTTAGATAGATTGGAGCACTGGGCAATGATTAATGGGTTGAAATTTAACAAGTCAAAATGACAGATTCTGCACCTAGGACAGAGTAACGCCAGGGACAAGTCTAAGCTGGGAGAGGAGTGGCTGGAGAGCAGCTGTCCAGAAAGGGATCTGGGGGTGCTGGTGGGCAGCAGGCTCAATAGGAGTCATTGGTGTGCCCTGGCAGCCAAGAGGGCAAAACGCATCCTGACGTGCATCAAGAACAGGATAACCAGCTGGTCAACAGAGGTGATTATCCTGCTGTACTCAGTGTTGGTGCAGCTTCACCTGGAGTACTGTGTGCAGTTCTGGGCCCCACAATTTAAAAAGGATGTGAAGGTCCTTGAATAAGTCCAGAGGAAGGCAACCAAGATGGTGGCAGGGCTGGAAGTCATGTCCTCTGAGGAGCAGCTGAGTACTCTGGGTTTGTCTAGTTTGGAGAAAAGGAGGCTGAGGGGTGACCTCATTGCTCTCTGCAGCTTCTCGAGGAGGGGACTTGGAGAGGGAGGTGCTGATCTCCTCTTCATGGGATTCAGGGACAGGAGATGTGGCAATGGTTCAAAGCTGCACTGCTGAGGTTCAGACTGGACATTAGGAAACATTTCTTTACTGAGAGGGTGATCAAACACTGGAACAGACCTCCTAGAGAGATGGTTGATGCCCCAAGCCTGTCAGCATTTAAAAGTCATTTGGACAATGCCTTAAGAATGTACATTAACGACATGCTCAGCTCTGAAGTGGCCAGGCAGTTGGACTAGATGATCATTGTAGGTCCCTTCCAACAGAAATAGTCTGTTCTGTTTATATCAATTTGACAGCAACATTTATAAAGCCCCCTGCCTCTGAAGGAGCTTCCTGTGGAGATATCAGCACTTCTGGGAAGACCCTGGGGTGGGTGCACAGCACTGGGGTGCCATGGTCATTGCATCCTGGTGACTCTGTCCTCCTATCTCTGCAGCACCCCATCCCCTCAGTGCGATGGCTCTGCCTCCGAGGAGATGACCTGCCCGAAGCTGCTTTAATCTTGTGTATGCTTTCATAAATTCCTCGGTGCCATCTGCGCTTCAGCTAGCTGCTGTGTGGTCTTGTAAGCACTGATGTCTTGGGCTGATTTTTCTCCATGGGATGGTGCTTTCTGAAGGAAAAGGGAAAGCCTGGGCAGCAGAGGGTGCTGTGAAAGCACCAGTGAGGGAGATGATCTCCTGCCCAAACCCTCATGGAAAGTGTAGCATTTTGGTATGTTTAAAAAGACCCCAACAGTCGTCCAACCCTCCTTGAACATAAGGTGCCACCTCATGAGGTGGTTCTACAGCTGGCCATGGCCATTCAGGGTGGGAGCTCTGTGGGGATGGAGCCCTCTCTGCTGGGAGGATGGGAAGGGGCAGTCTGGACAAATCCAGCCCTCTCACCATCCGTGTTATGAACTGTAACACCACTGGCTGTGTTTGTGCTGCTTCAGGTGGGTGAGAGGTGTGTTTTCATTGCATTCCTTATAATACATTGAAAAGTCATGCTGTTATTTCAGGCCCTCAACAACCAGCTGCAGCTGTGAAGTTTGCCCTGATAGGGGCCAAGGTTGGACCACAGATCCCCAGAGGCTGCTGCCAGCCAGCATCACTATGATGACCTGGTTGACTCTGTATTTCTTCGCTCTGCATCTGTGGAGGAGCAGGAGGGGGAGAAATAAGCTCTTCCATAAGTTCTCTGTGTTTTTCAACTGGTTATAAAGCTTATTGGTGTTCCTTCTGACGCAGAGCAGGTGACATGTTTCTTCTTGTGTGTGCATCTGTGCTGTTGAGTTTAATTTAGCAAAAAACTTGAACTCAGGTTTTTCTGGTTTGTCAGTAGCAGAGTGTAAAGTCTGTTGCTAAAAAAAACCCAAACAACCCAACCCAAAACCGCCAGGGTGCCTCTGTCTCTGCTTTGCTTTCCTCTGTCACCAGGGGGAGAAGCAAGGTTTTGTGTAGTGTGTGTGAGTTCCATTGCTACCTTATCATTTTACTGCTCGCATGACTCACCCCTCCCTCCGAAGGTACTTTGCAAACCACCGCAGGTTGGCAGCAGAGTGGAAAGATGGTGTTGACTTCAAGGAGAGGCAGTTGTCCCCTGGATGCTGGACTATGAGCGGTAGAGCAATTCCCTCACAGGCTCATGCCTGGGCAGTAGGGTGTGTGACTGTGGCGTGTTGTGTTGGCCAAGGGGCAGGTCCAGCCCTGGAGATCATAGAATCATAGAATCATAGACTGGCTTAGGTTGGAAAGGGCCTTAAAGATCATCCAGTTCCAACCCCCTGCCATGGGCAGGGACACCTCCCACCAGACCAGGTTGCTCCAAGCCCCATCCAACCTGGCCTTGAACACCTCCAGGGACGGGGCAGCCACAGCTTCTCTGGGCAACCTGTTCCAGGGGCTCACCACCCTCAGAGTGAAAAATTTCTTCCTGATATCTCATCTAAATCTCCCCTCTTTCAGTTTGAAGCCATTCCCCCTCATCCCATCACCACATGCCCTTGTAAAAAGTCCCTCTCCAGCTTTCTTGTAGGTGCTCTTCAGATGCATCTTCCCAGGCTCTATCCCTTACCACCATAGTGTTCCCAGGCCCCTCAGTATCTCTCAGCTTCTGCTTGGTGGGGGAAAGCACATCCTGACTCCAGCTATGATTTTGCTGATTATTGGCAACGCACATGCCGGTTGTGCTGAAGGCACTGGGCACCGTTTAAACTGTGCCAGCAAAGACATGGTGGTGGCTGAGCAGATGGTGCCAAAGCAACCTCCTCAGATGCTCGGTGAGCCTCTTGGTTAGGTGCACATGTTTGGGAGACCACGCTTACATGGACAGACAAAGCCACAGGGAGGTGACACCCATCACACATGTGCTGGGTGCTCTCAGGGAATATGCAGTAGCTTTTCACCCCTGAATAACAAAGCAAAGTTTGCGAGATGCTCACAAGTAGAAGGACGTGCCAAGAGGGACTTGTGCTGACATGTGGCTGCTGTGGCTAAGAGGAAAAGCCGAAGGCTTGATTCAGTGAGCTGTCTTCTGGATCTGCCAGGCAACATACTGAAGTGCATCTGAACCTGTTCAGCCAGTGGATACCTGCCTTTGAGCTGGGGGGCTCTTGCTGTGCCCCTTTGAGCAGAGTCCAGCCCTGGCATCTCCAGGACCCCTTTGGGCAGGCGGAGTTGCTGTTGCATCCTCCTTTTCCTCCTCATCTCTGCTGAGCAAGCCCAGCTCCCCCAGCCTCTCCTCGCACACCCTGGCTTCTACCCACCATCTCCAGGCTCACGCCAATTTGGGGGTGCCTCACTAGTCCCTGGGAACCCAAAACTGGATACAGCATTGCGTTTTGGCCTCCCCAGTGCCAAGCAGAGGGAATAACCCCCTCCCAGGACTTGCATCCATGTGTGCATCTCCTCTAGTTGAGGGGAGTGGGAGAGCCAGGCGAGGAGTCATCCTTCCCATGGAGCAGATGAACCTGTCCGGGAGGAGAGGTTAAGGAGGTGGGGCAGGGGCTGGAGAAATAGGGGAGGTAGGCGTAGGAAGAGCCGTGGGCTCACAGCTTGTGCCGAGAAGCACGGAGGGGAGCAGGTGTTTCTGGAGAGGGTGTGAAAGGAAGGACCTCTGAAGGACCGAGGGAGACTCATCAGGCTTTGCTGCAAGTCACTGAAGTAGATGAAGTTGAGCCTAGAGGCCAGAAGCTGCCTGTGAGGACACAGGGAGCATGGGCAGAGCTGAGCCTAACTCCTTTCTACCTGCTGCCCTTGGTGGGGAGTGTCCCTGCCTGCCTCCTGGTGGGATCTGTTTTTGCTGCACCTGGGGGCCTTCTAGGGAACTCCTGCAAGGAGAAGGTCTGCACAGGTCTGCCTGCAGAGCTCTCTGCATCTCAGGAGTCTCCTCTGTCTGAGACTTCTCTGGTGACAGCAGATCGCCCTGGGGATGGTATGTGAGCACCACAGAGAACCACAGCTAGAAGGTGGTGAGCTGGGCTAGGGAGGAGCAGGCTTTGGAGAGTATCCCTGCAGCCATCACAGGCTCCGGGGTGGTGGGAAGGAGGGGGTAAGGCTTTGAGGTGTTGCTGGATTAGTATTGGATTCTCAAGCCATGGAGGTGGGGAAGCTGAGGGAGAAGGTTCTCATGTCATATCTGCTGGTGGAGGCTGTACCTGATGCTGGAAGTGGTGGGGGAAAGGCAGCTTTGGGTTGGGACAAGTCTGGGATCCAGGTTTTAATGGGGTGCCTTGGTCTTTGAGCAATGACCAAATACTCAATGGGCTCTTTTCGGCCCATCTTTATGCAATGAGGAAGGTAATTCCCAAGCCTGGTCTCTTCTCCTCTCATTGCTTCTGCTGTCTGCCTTGGAGGGAGCCATGCAATGGTTGACTCCTGCTGATGGTCCTCAGATGCAGTCTCCCCTCATACCCTGGCCACATCCCCACATCTCTGAGCGATGCATGGTGGTCTGAGTCCAGCCCGTGTGAACTGGGGATAAGCTGGTGTCAGCCCAGCTCTGCAGCTTGCCTACCCTGTGACATCTTCCCTCCTTTTCCAGCTGAAAACAGCGTGTGGTGCCATCCATGGCCACCTTCTCACAATCTGTTGGGTGGCACACAGGTGGCTGCCTGAATGCAGCTACTGGGAAGATGTGGCTCCCCTGGAGGTTTTGGGGAGCTGTAAGTAACAGTCACCACTCTTGTTCCACCTAAAACACCACTGGACACCTACCCCTCATCAGAGGGCTTGCAGAGCCCCACGCAGACACACTCAGCATTAGTTATGTTGCATATTTGATGGGAGAAATGCTTGCAACTTATGGAGCAAGGAAGAGATAAAACTTAATGTTTTCTCTGCACTGAGTACTTTACACTACAAAGGCACAATTAGGGCCTTACAGGAGGCCCTTACAGGTAACCTCAGAAGGTCTTCAGAGAAAAGACTGCCACATGTGAAGATGATGTCTGGATAGGGAACAGCTGGTCTAGAAGGCAGCTGGACATTTCTGCTGAGCAGGAGGTGCTTGGGGAGCTCAGGCACACAATGGGTGCCTTCAGACATATGCACCCATGTGCCCTCCTTTGTATTTTCAACAGCCTCTGTTGCACTTGAGCTGCCACAGGACCCTGCTTTGTGGAGCTGGGTGGCTCAGCACAGAAGTCCTGGCTGTCCCCACCTTGCAAAGCTCCTGATCAACTCCTCTGTGGGTGTTAATCTCACTGAAGCCTCTGCTCAGGACACTTCATAGAATCATAGACTGGTTTAGGTTGGAAAGCATCTTGAAGACCATCTCATTCCAATCCCCCTGCCATGGGCAGGGACACCTCCCACTAGACCAGGTTGCTCCAAGCCCTGTCCAGCCTGGCCTTGAACATCTCCAGGGATGGGGCAGCCACAACTTCCCTGAGCAATTTGTTCCAGTGCCTCACCACCCTCAAGTGATTTTTTTTTTCCTAATATCTATTCTAAATCTCCCCTTTTTCAGTTTGAAGCCATTATCCCTTGCCCTATCAGTACATGCCCTTGTAAAAAGTCCCTCTGCAGCTTTCTTGTAGGTGCCCTTCAGATACTGGAAAGCTGCTATAAGGTCTCCCCAGAGCCTTCTCTTCTCCCGGCTGAACAACCCCAACTCTCTCAGCCTGTCCTCATAGGAGAGGTACTCCAGCCCTCTGATCATCTCTGGGACCTCCTCTGGAACCACTCCAACAGGGCCATGTCCTTCTGATTTTGGGGGCTCCAGAGCTGGACGCAATATTCCAAGTGTGGTCTCATGAGAGCGGAGTAGAGGGGTAGAATCACCTCTCTCGACCTGCTGGCTTCCTCATCTGTCTAGCAGTCCTCTGGTCCAACAGTGTGTGTATGTGTCAATCAACAGTTGGAGCATCTCTCCTGCTGAGCTTCTGCTCATTAGTCTTCCTCAGACAGGCACATAGTTTAAGTTGGACAGGTGCTTGGAGGTCTCTAGTCTCTAGCAAGTCTCAAAGCAGGGTGATTTTCCAACTAGATCAGGCTGCTTAAGGCTTTGTCCTGTTCAGTTTTGAGCACCTCCAGGGATGGACATCCCACCAACACTCTGTGCACCTTTTCCAGTGCTTAATTACATCTGCTGAGAACTGTTTTCTCCCTAAAATCTGGCTGTATTGCTGGACCTTTCACCAGCTGTTGATCTTGTTCAGCAGAGCACTGGACAAGAGATAATTTATTATGTTGACCTTTCCCAGGACAACACTAGGAACATTGATACAGGAAATACCATTCCTGTAATGCTTTAGGGATGGGTAGAAGTCATTAGAGTACAAAAGTGTCTTGCCCCAAATGGGAAACTGTTGCAAAATCTTCCCCTTCTTGACAGCCAGTAATACCTTGCATATCTTCTGCTCTCGTTATTGCATGCTGGTGGCTTTCCCTGCTACTTCTTAACCTTTTACTTGTGTTTACATTCTTCACGGGTACCTGTGATTGAGGCTTTCAGTGCAAGGTACAACATCTTGCATAAAAGGAGCCTTGGATCTTTTCCAAGGCTTGGTGAAGTTGATGATTAAATGCCTACTTTGTTCTATGGCACTTCTCAGCATGGTTTTCACTCTCTTTTCTTTTAGGAATGCCCACCTTTGCCTTGTCAGGTCCATGCCTGATGCTGCCTGAAAGGTCACTTGGGGCAGGGCGTTCCTAGCCCGGTATTTTGCCATCTCTATATAGCTGTTTTCAGGGCAGTAGAGGCTGCCAACTTGGCCATCCAGTCCAAGTAGGAGCATGACGAGAAGCAAGGTCGTTGGCAGAGATGTTTGTAGGTGATTGAGTCAGTGGAAGTGTTCCTGCAAGTCTTCTGTGCTTCCTTTGGGTTTCATTGCATTTTCTTCGATACTCTGGCTGACTCAAAAACCCCCCCAAACTAGTTTTGCACTGTGTCCTCTCCACATTTTTCAAAGCACTAAACCTCGTCTGCTGAACATGCCATATCCACCTGAAGCACTAGAGATACATGCTCTGGTTTGAGCAAGCCACTGTGAAAGAGTTTAGGCTACGGGACAAGTTTGCAGGCAAATAAATGTGGCCTCTTGGATTGCTTGGACTGTGCTATCAGCACCCTGAGCCCTGAATCTGAGTTGTGACATTTGTGCTCAAAGAAATGCTGTGTGAGCAGTTACAGCCTTGCACCGAGTTATCAAACCAGCCCATTTCCTCCAGGACCTCAGCTGGGTGTGGGGAACGGCGCCCAAACGCCCTGTAATTAAATGAAGCTCTTGCAAAGTGCCACATCCTGCTCTTTCATGTGAGCATTTAAATTTAGGAAAACAAACAAACAATAATTCTGTCGGTGAAAACCACAGTAAGCGTGGGTCCATCCAAGCCAGAGGTATTTTGCACTGACAGAGGAAATATTCTGCTCGCCAATGATACCACTCCAAAAGAGTTACGAGACTTTGTGTCTTCTACTGGGCTGATTCCGCACCTGGATGCTCATTCCTTGAGCTCCTTCAACCAAGGTGAGACTGTCCTTCCAGGGCTGTGGATAAGCTCAGTCCATAGAAAACAGGGCAGGACATCTCTATGGCCTGCAGTCACCACCTTGGAGCAATCTGGTGTGAGAGCAAAACCTACTTGTTTTGGTAGCACTGACCAAACATATTAGTCAGTAAGATGGAGATCTTCCCGCTGCATGGGAACGGGCTGCTCTGTTTCTCAGGGAGGATGGTGGCATTTGTGCTGGTGCCCTAATTTAACTAAGCAACCACGGAGCGAATGCTGCTGCTGTGTGTGAAAGGGGTCTTCTCCAGTCAGGCTGGTTTGGCCCTGGAAATGATGCAGCCTGACTTGAGTATCGAATGGTTGTGCTGTGAAACAAGTGGGTTCCAATTCGGTCCTGGTCTGTGCTTTCTTCTAACCCAGATGACCTGCTGCATCACAGGCTTTGGACTTGAAAGTGCCTGCAAAGAGCCTGACTTGCTGGTTGTCCTGTGGAGACCTGATGCTGATAAAACACATTTGTTGCTTGTTCAGATCAAGGCACCAACTGGGAGTCCCCTGTCAGACTTGTGGTTCCTGGGACTTGCATAACCCACAGGCAGAAGGAACCCTTCTTACTTAAGGTCTTTGCTGCCATGAAAGTCACAGCCAAAAACATCTCAAAACCAAGGGCACAACAGCATGGCCAGGGCAGACACGTGTCCAGAAGTGGCTGGTAGTAAATGCCCAGGGAAGGTATGAGCAGGGCTGTGGCATAGGGAGAGGACTTTCAAATCAATGTTTATGGCCAATACTTCAGATCTTATTATTTGTCTTACACGCAGGGACCGTAGTCAAAGGCAATACATTGGGGCGTATGAATTGTGAGCCTGCTGTCCCAGGGCTCCACCGGCCCTGGCTTGGCAGCAGGTGCCACTGTGCTTTGATCTGTTCATCAATACCCACATATCACTTGGAGAAGAGGGGGTCCCAGGTTCTCAGTAAGCTCTTGAGGGTCCACAGGGTGGTACAAGGAAGGGAGGATCTGGGCGGTGACCTTGTGCAGCTCCCATGCTGACTGTCCTGTTTTCCCCAGCTGGCAGAAAGTGTAGAGATCCAATATCTCAACCATAAGAGATATGGGAGAAGTACACCCACATGGGACCCCAGTACTCATTCTCAGTGAGCACGGCACAGGGACTGGGAAATACAGGGTAGACCAGAAACCGTTAAGACTTTAATTGCTGGCTCAGGGATGATTGTCCCACGTGCCAGGCTGATTATGCTTGCTTTCCTCCACCTGGCTTTTTCCTGGATGCTGCTTTGCAGTCACATGAGTCCACCTCAGCTAGACAGAGCCACAGCTGCTGGTGAGAGTCCCACTGTGTGAGTGGGAGGCTGGGATGCAGACCCCAGAGGTCCCTTCCCACCACCATTGCTCTCCTGACAAGAGAAGTGATGGGGCTGGAAGACATTTAGGAAGAAGTTTTTCACTTTGAGGGTGGTGAGGCACTGGAACAGGTTGCCCAGAGAGGTTGTTGAGGCCCCATCCCTGGAGGTGTTCAAGGCCAGGCTGGACGTGGCCTTGGGCAATCTGGTCTAGTGGGAGGTGTCCCTGCCTATGGCAGGGGGGTTGGAACTCGATGATCTTCAAGGTCCTTTCCAACCTAAACCATTCTATGATTCTATGACATGTGGTTGAAGAGGCCTGTGGACACAGAGCCATTGTGGAGGGCTGACTGTTATGCTTCTCCATGTCAGGTTTGCTTTGCAGCCTTCAGACTTCCACTCTTGGGATCTCCACACTGATAAAAGTCAGACCATCTGTGTCATGTGAACCTGGTATTTCTTCCTCCTTTCCTGGGTGAGCTCTGCCTCTTCCCTTTCATCCCAGGCATGGTTGTGCCACCTCCTCTAGGCAGCGTGGTCGCCCCTGTGCCTGCTGCTGGCATGCAGAGCTGACATGCATTGCCAACGGGTACCTACACAAGGAAAGCCAAGCATGAGCAGCCAGTGACCTGTCTGGCAGCCCCAGAGCACGTTGCCCTTTGTATCACAGACAGGCAGCTGGAATCCCTCTGCAGAGGTATGCCAAAAATGCAACTCCCAATTGCAGGATGCCATGAGGCCTGGGTGTTCCCAGTGATGGGGACGTTGCCCAACAGCTCATTATCTGCCTTCAAGATGTGGTGCTTTGCTGCTGCGCTCCCTGGGGTTCAGGACGCCACATCTGAATCATCAGCCTGGAGAAGAAGAGCTGATGGACGAGTCCCAACCTCTCCATGTGTCTTTATAAGCCAAGAGGACAGGTTCGCTCAGCGTCGCTGACCCTCCCGACTGTGCAGATGGGCCTGGAGCAGCAGGTCAGGTTGACGTGCAATGCGTGCTTTCCTTCTAGCCCAGACTGTTGCTGAAAGAAAGGATTGCAACCGAGTCAAGAGGCTTTATTATCCCTCCAGTTGTTCATTTTATGCTTTGAGAACTTGGCCGTTTTGGTCACTATCGCACTTAAAGTGTCCTCTGAAGGGTCTGCTTTGCAGTTCTGCATCTGAGCTCCTCATTTTTGCAAGCATGAGCTCTGGTGCTTCCCAGTGAGCTGAGGCAGTGCTGTGAGTCCTCCTGGCTGTGGTTAGACATTTTCCTGGGTCTCCATCCGTTTTGGCTGTGTGGAGGACATGGGGTGTCCTGTGCCGTGCCCTAGCTTTGGCTTGCTTGGATTACCCAGGGCTGATGGAACCTCTGAGAAGGAGCAGAGACCATCTCTGCTCTCCTCTGTCCTGCTTGCCTGTGCCCAGGGACTCACAGCTGAGCAGCAGTTTGCCACGAGAGATAGCAGTTCTGGATTTGGATGATGGGACACATTGCAGCCTCTCTTCTGAGGAAGGTGCTGTTGGACTCTTCTGAAGTTGTTGATGTGCTCTGGTACATACTTTGGCTTGGTGCTGGAGGCAAGTGGTGGGAGGACCCACAGCTGAGTTGAGAGATCCAAAACACCCAGAGTCTGAGCCTAGGGGTGCCATCAGGTGGTGCTGAAGCTCTGAAGCATGGCAGCATGTGGCTGCACCAACTGGAGATGGGCAGTTGCGGGCTGGAGGAGATGGCCTTTCTGTGGCTGAGCTCTGTGGAGGCAAGGCTTGCTGGGCAAGGTGGGCAGGTCCCCTGTGAGGCGGTGAGCTGACATCTCCTCTGCCAAGTCCTCCTCTGCTGGGGCAGGACCAGGGAATGTTCCATGGCAGGCTGGCTGCCGACCATGCTGGGTACTGACCATGCTGGGTACCTGGGGACGGACACAACTCTGATGACTTGTGTGACCCCAAGGCTTAGGTGCAGGAGGTGAGGACTGTCATTTTGGCTGATCTTCATGTGTTCTTAGTGTGTTTTTACACTTAAACCCAAGAGTCTATTAGTGCTTGCTGAATGCCATAGGTATGCGCAGTGACTAATCCTTCCTCCTTCGCCACACAGGCTTTAATCTCTTGGGATACCAGAAGGAATTGCTTCTGTGAGTGGCTGAATGCTTGTGAGTGCTCTCACTGACATCTGTGGGCTTTGTGGCACAGCTTGTCACAGGTCATGGCTACCATGGTGTACCACCATAATATCTGGATGACACTGATGTGGGCTGCAGAGCCTTCAGTTATGGTGGTGACCTCCAAGACATACGGGAAATCGTAGTGCGACTGCTCAGGAGCTGAATGAGGGGGTGTTGGGTGGAGGAAAGCCTCATCACAAAATATGCAGGGTTGTGAGCCAGGCACGAGTCACAGAAACCACGTGCTTGCAGGCTGTTGCCGACCATGGGGCAGCGGAAGGTTCTCTTACATATGATGATGTGTAGGGCTGGCTGCAGATGTAGGGGAGATGGGCTGTGGGGGCAGAGCTCAGCGGGGATGGAGACCTCTCTGTTGAGGGGAAAGGCCATTCTGGCTGGGTCCAGCCCAGCCACGGCTTTTTGAAGGGGACTTCTGCAGACCTCTGGTGCAAATTCCTGCTCAGAGCAGGATCTCCCCCAGTGCTAGCTCAAGGCCAGCCCTGGTTCTGTCCAGCCGAGCCTTGAAAGCCAAGGTGTAGACCCAAGGGAAAGAAGCTGTTTCCTAAGTGACATGCTCATCAAGAAAATGCAATTGGTATGAAAACTCAGGGTGGGTTTTGTAACAGGAAAACAGCGCTGGGAAGTATATTGTCATACCTGGCGTGGGGAGGTCCCCTCTGGCATCTCCTAATTCCTGTCCAGGCTTGGCTTCTTGGTCCCTTGTAATCCACACTGCTTGTGGAAGTGGCTATTGCAGTAATTTGGTCTGTCTCAGATGTCCCCAGGCATGGTCTGCAATGTCTTGCCTGCGTCTGTGTGCAATTAAGCCTGGTGAGAAGGTGGCCACTGTAATTCCTTCCTCCTGCTGTCCTTCCTACCATCCTTCCATATGTGGTTTGGCGGGACTACAGACTAAAAGCACCTTAAAATGGTGATTTGCACCAATGGATCCAGCCTGCAGTTGTGGCCACTGGTTTTTGGCAGCTGGACAGGACAAGTGCCAGTAGGGGAGGTCGGGTTTGGCAATGCTGTTGGTCTACAGGATCATGGGACAATCTGACCTCACAGCAATTTAATCCCAGGACAACCTCACCTGCATGGGGAGATGTAGGCACCAAGATGTTGGTGGTGTGCTTGAATACAGAGCAAGACTTGAGTAGACACTTTGTTTTAATGTGTGATAGTGAGTTTTTTCTGTTGCCCACAGGATGGTGTGCAGTGGGTAGGTGTTCCCTGTTTTCCTGAGCAGCCCAGGAAGACCTTTCCATGCTAGAAGGATGTTGGGAAAACGCACCCAGACATCTTGTCTGGGAGGCAGAGAGTCTTTTCTAGCTCCTGCAACAAGGTCACCAGGGAAATGGACTTTGCTGGACCTGTCCTGAAGTCTGGATCCCTTTGGGCTGAGATGCTGGGGGTGGCAGGGCACACTAGGAGCACATGGTGACAAACTATAAACCATCAAAGATGGGGATGGAGCAGGGGAGCTACTGCAGAACAGAGGTCTGACACAACTCCTCTAGCTTGGGGGAAGATGCTTTTAGGGAAATGATGCTTTCCCAAGAGAAAGTCTCTTGGGAGAGAAAAAAAAAAAACAAAAAACTGCCTCCCTGGCTGGAGGCAGCTTATCCCACACTGCAGTTGCAGCTGGACCAGGGCCAGGTGGGAAGACATGCTTGGGGTGAGTTCCTAACTGCACAAGGGATGGGGAAGTGTTAGGAGGTGGATTTTGGTGGGAGGTAATACCGACATATTAAGACACCTCTACAAATGCAAAGCTTAAGCCAGTGGCCCTCTACCTGCATGGTGTGGATGTGGCTCTCAGGCAGACAACGGGCTCTCAGAGGCTGGTCAACTCTCCACAGAGCAGCCACCCCCACCAGGAGAGGGGACTCACTTGTGGCAGGTGATGAGCGGCAGCACCAGTGGGCTTTAACACTCAAGGCGGGGACCATAAAAGCAGCTCTGTGGAGTCAAACCAGAGATCTGGGTAGCCTCTGGTAGTGTCTGGAGGGGATGTCCTGGGGACGGGCAAAAGGGGAAGACAGCAGCCGCAGACATGGCTTTCCCTGAGCCCCTACCAGCCCCAGCTGTGCCCAGCTCAGAGCTCCCCAGGCCAGATGTGGTCTCTTTCCATTTCATCACCTGCATCCCCTGGGGACTCTCAGCCCTTGTCACCCGTGTGCCACTGGGTGTTCTTGCTCAGCTGGCTTCAGCCAGAGCTGCAGGATGCTGCCCAGTGCCAGGCAGAGAGTCCCTTGTGGTGCCACAGCTGGCATGGTTTGGGTTCAAAATGCCCATGTTGCAGCATCAGGCATTGCCACCGCTGCCAGCGATGCTGGTGCTTCACAGCATTTTTCTCGTGCCTCGGCGCACCCACCATCATGCTCACGCCAATCCCATTATCTCCCAGGTGCTTCAGAGAGGCGAGATGTGGCTGCTGCTGGTGGCCCTGTGCCTGTCCCAGGGGCTGGGCAATGCCGTCCCACATGCCAGAGTCAGCCATGACAACCCTGAACAGTTCATGAACATTGTAAGTGCCAGGAGGTCAAATCTACCCCTTGTGGGGCCCGGTCTTCCTCAGGTGGTGTATCCAAAGTTCTCCCCAGGGGACTAGCTAGGCTCTACCTGTCCCTTACCCTGGCATCTGCACCTGGGGTCAGCCAGGGGGCTTGGGGTAACAAGAGTTTCCTATTTTTGCATGGGTGTCACTCATTTCATGCCCTCAGCATGGAGGCAGGGAGGTTGGCCTCTCCCTGGTCTTCTTCTAACATAGATGGACCTTCAGGTCCCATGTGTGCAGGCAGAGGTGACACTGGAGAGGGTGGGTGTCGTTAGGCCAGGTGTGGAGTGATGGACACCACTGGGTCACTCTCTTGCTTTGGACTATTGTCCCTGCAGAGCCAGAAGATCTGTTTCCACGGGTATCCCAGTGAGGATTACTACGTGCTGACGGAGGATGGGTATTTCCTCAGCCTCAACCGGATTCCCCACGGCAAGGGGGATACTGGGCACTCAGGTGGGCTTGGTTTCACTGAGGGTGAAGCAGCAGTGACCCTGGTTAGAGATGAGGCAGGGCAAGGGGGAGGCAAGGGGAAGCCAATGTGAACACCTGTGCCTTCAGACACAGTTTTGGCAGCTGAAAGAGGGATGAGAAGCTTTTGCCCAGCTGCCTTGAGCTATCCCTGGGGATGCAGGAGCTCAGCATAGTTTTTCACTGCATCCAGGATGGGACAGCACAACCCAGCGAGCCCCAGGTCCTTCCCTGGGGCAAACTCCTTGCCCTGGTCCAAGATTTCCTGATAGCTCAGGGCAAGAGATGGAAAAAGACACTCAAACAAAAAAAAACACCAGCAGAGCCAGGAAAATCATGGGAGAAGGGAATGCCTAATGTGCAGACTGCAGAAAATAATACCGAGATGCACAGGGCCATTTTATTTCTGTATGGGAAGGGGTTTTCTTGTGTGATTTACCTGATTTCTCCTCTTTCAGGAACCAGGGCACCCGTGTTGATAGTGCATGGGTTCAGTTTAGATGGCAGGACTGGGTGGACAATGTCCCCAACAGCAGCCTGGGCTTCATCCTCGCAGACGCGAGGTATGATGTCTGGATCGGAAACAGCCGGGACAACAGCTGGTCCCGCCGGCACCTGAACCTTTCTGTTGAACAAGAGCAGTTTTGGGATTTCAGGTGAGAAGGCCACCAGGACAGGGCTGGGCTGCCGGGCTGCCAGCACTAACCACCTGATGTCCATGGGAGGCTGGGAAACAGGCATCTCTTCTAGCTTCTCCTGTTGCTCCCCAGCTTCCATGAGATGGCCATGTATGACCTCCCTGCCATGGTGGACTTCATTCTAAGGCAAACTGGACAGACTGTTCTACATCGGCCATGCTCAGGGCAACTCTCTGGGTGAGTGACGAGGAGGAGTGGGGTGCCGGGATGCTACAGGAGATGGTCAGCACTATCTATCCCAAACTGGAGACTGCTGGGGACGGGACTGCGTTGGCTCATGCAGCCACTTTTCTTACCTGCCTTCTTGGTCCTTCTGCATGGGAGAGGATCACCACGTCTTGCCCAGCCTGTGCTCACATCCAGGAGCACTGCAGCTTCATTTTATTCAGACCCTGCATCTCAAACAGGAGGTCTGACATGAGCATTGTTGCTGTTGGGGTTATCATTGTGAACTCTCACTGCTTTTCAGGTTTCATAGCGTTTTCAAGCATGCCACACCTGGCTGAGAAAATCAAACTCTTCTTTGCACTGGTTCCTCTCTACACCTTTCATCACGTCAAAGGCCCTGTGTTAAAGATAGCATATTTATCAGATGTGGCGCTGAAGGTACGTGAAATGTTTGTGTGTTAGTACTACCAAAACCCAGGAGCTTTGGGCAACTCACAGCCCCTGTGTTGCCACTGTGCACTCAGCCCATGCCTGCGGCAGATGCTGGGGACACGTGTGGGGAGATGAGCAATCTCAAGATTCCAAACAGCAGGGATGTTCCTTTCCACACAGTTGAACAAACACAGATAGAATGATAGAATCATAGAATGGTTTGGGTTGGAAGGGACCTTGAAGATCATCGAGTTCCAACACCCCTGCTATAGGCAGGGACACCTCCCACTAGACCAGGTTGCCCAAGGCCACGTCCAGACTGTCCTTGAACACCTTCAGGGATGAGGCCTCAACAACCTCTGTGGGCAACCTGTTCCAGTGCCTTACCCCCCTTACAGTGAAAAAATTTCTTCCTAATGTTTAATCTAAACCTGCCCTCTTCCAGTTTAAGGCCATTCCCCCTCGTCCTATCACTACACGCCCTAGTCCTTCCCCAGCTATCCTGTAGGACCCCTATAGGTACTGGAAGGCCGCAATAAGATCTCCCCGGAGCCTTCTCTTCTTCAGGCTGAACAGCCCTAACTCTCTCAGCCTCTCCTCATAGGAGCAGTTGTCACTGTTTAAAATATCCATACCTCTCTATCATTCCTGTTTATGTTTTTGCTTATTGACCTCACCATGCCCCAGTCCCGTAGTCCAGGAGGTGCCCAGAGCAACCCCACACCACCTCCCTTCCACCCTTCACTGCAGAAGGGCTGGAAGGTGAGCTGGCACTCTCCCTAGACGAGCTCCTCCTGAGGAGTACCTGTCAACAGAGGTGGCAGATGAGTGGTATGAGTCTGGCCATCCTGGGCTGAGCTTTGAAAGGTGGTACCTTAGAGATGATGTACCAGGATGATGGGGGCAACAGCATGGTGTGGAAAGGATGGTGATGGTTTCATGCTGCTCTGAAAGTTGGGTCAACCTCCTCAAAAGTCTGCCCAGCCCAAATGTGTCGATAACCATATTGAGGAGTTGCCTGTCAGCACTGTCAGGATACAAGCGGCTCTCGTGGAGAGGGGAATGTGTATGGCAGGACCCACGGTGACCTGTTTCCTCGTGTTCTTACAGGCAATATTTGGAACAAAACAGCTGACTCTGGTGGGGAGGAAGGAGAGAGCCGCCCTGGCCAAGACATGCAGCAACCTGCTAACTGCAGAACTCTCTGAAAATGAGATCTTCCTTATTGGCGGGTACAACAGGAACAACTTGAATGTGGTAGGTGCATCAGCCTCTTTAGGTCACAACCATCTCCAGTTTTCCTAGACACCTGGAGAGAGCGAATGAGATACAAAGATGAGCATAAAAAAAACAAAATAAGGTGTGAAAAGCGCTCTTCAAGGCAGCGGTTATTTGGAGATTTTTTTCAGTTGGCTTTAAACCTGATGGAGGTTTTGGTAAGAAAGAATCCCTTGTGGTCTTGTCTGCAAAGGAAAGGTAACTCCTGCTTCATTGTCTGCTGACTTGCAACAAGTTTACAGAAAAAAATTAAAATTGACTGGACCAGTTGTATTTCCACTTTAAAGCAGTTGTTAACAAGTTTACCTTTTTAAAGGTAAATCTTTTAAGTTACTCCTAGCTCTAAGCAGAATAAAGCTGCTAGAGAGTATAAAGTTTATATGGCAGTTACAAGACAGAATGATTTTTTTGCATAGACAGATTTTCACTATTCCCAACTCACTTAAAAAATATTTTCTTTTTCCCGTAGAGCCGACTGTATGTGTACCTAGCTCATTTTCTAGACTATATATCAGTAAAAACTCTTCTCCACTGGGGACAGGTAGAGATTCTGATTTTACAATGACTGTAACCAGTGCTTTTTCTTTTAATCTGTGAATATGGTATTTTACAATGCTGATTTGTTCACCCTGGAGACAGGTAAGGAGGCAGAATCAGACAAAGCCAATAAAAGTTATTTTGAATTTGCTACACCAAGGTGTCTCAAAAGCCACGGCTGCTAGCTACTGCTTCTGGCTGGCCAAGGCAGAGCCACCCAGATGCCTGACTCCGTCCTGAGTAAGGACCCCATGTACATGTTTTTTGGGACTCCCCCTTTGCTCCGGCTCATGGGACAAGCATCAGCAAGTGCCAGCCTAGACACTAGGGCTGTACTGGGCAGAGAGTACTCACCTGGACCCTGCTGCTGCCTTTTACTCATGGTGGGGCTGATCCAGGACATTACCTGCACGGGGTTAACCCTTTGCTTCTGCCTTTCAGACTGCCAAAACCGGGGAGTTCAAGCAGTTTGACTATGGGGAGAAGAACCAGGAGAAGTACAACCAGGTAAATGGGCACTTGTGGAAGGAGGAGCAGAGGATGAGGCTGGTTAGGACCAGGATGGGGGCAGCCTCCTCCAGTGGCCAGCGTGGCCCACGTCCTCTGGGATGCCAGGGGCAGCACACCCCATCCAATAGCGTTATTAGTGTCAGAACCCATGAATAACCAGAGCGTTTTCCCTCTCCCAGGCCACCCCTCCTTTGTACAGGATAGAAGACATGACGGTGCCGACTGCCCTGTGGAGTGGTGGAGAAGACTGGGTGAATCCTCCTCTAGAGACCCAGCGCTTGCTCCCCCACATCACCAACCTCGTTCGTCATGAGCATTTCCCCGGGTGGAACCACTTCGACCACCACTGGAGTCGGGACGCCCCTCAGTGCATGTACAAGCAGATGGTTGCTCTGATGGACCAAAATCCATGAACAGTCGATGTGCTGCCCAGGGATGGAGAAGCCACCCTTTCCCACGTGCACGGGCTTTCTGTGAGGGCTGCCACTCGGCTCTTCCCTTCTTAAAAATATCTCCTATCACCCTATTCCACACTGATTTAATGCCTTAAATGTAATGGTGTAATTTCTGCCTGCCCTCTGTGACTAGAGATTGCAATAAACTCTTGTATCACAGCCAAACTCCAACCCGTTGCTTGGTGGGCATCACCGGGGTTGTGTTTGCACCCCATTGCTGGGGCAAAGTGTACAGGAGACTTTGTTTTGTTTGTTTTTTCTGTAGCTTTTGCTGGCTCAGGGCATTGCACGCACATTTTACTCCAGAAATTGAGCGTGTGCTTTGGTTTGCGGGTTTAGGTAAAGGAAAGGTGGAAAGTGACCTTGTCTGTGGCCCTGGAAAGGCTGGAGGGGGTAAGCACTGACTGCAGGAGAGAAACGTTCCTCCCAGTGGAATGAATCCAGAGATGCTGATGCACACCACACACCCGAGACATGGTGAAAGGGAAACATCTGGTCCTTGGAGTTAGGCTAGGTCTTTCCTGGGAGATAACCCACCCATGTCACCTCCTGGGGTACGCCTTATGGTGAAAACACGGCTGTGTTTTCTGGGAAGTCGAACTTAACACGGCCCATGGTGTTATGGAAGAATAACGCTCTGTTCTCAGCATGTGTGTTTGAAAAATATCTATCTATCTATCTATCTACCTACCTATCTGTTCTTTCTGTCCATCTATCTATCCCTCTACCTACCTATTTATTCTATCATCTATCCATCCATCCATTTGTCTACCTATTTCTCTCTCTCTGTCTATCCATCCATCCATCCTAACTTCCAAAAGGTGTGTGATGCTCTGATGCTCACCTGTGAGGTCTATCTAAGTTTAAGATGTGTGGGAAGAGCACTGTGAACAAAAGGCAGGGGTTGAAAAGAGAATTTCATGGGTCTCAGGGCAAGGGACCACTCCCAAAGCACTGATGATTTTGTTGAGACATTCCCAAACTGCCTGCCCATCCCTCCAACATTGCACACTGGGTGCCCATGCAGAGATGGGACAAGAGATATGAAGATGTGGTCTGAGCTCATGCTGTAGGTAAACAGCCCAGAAATGTCTTGCGTGACCCCTGTCCCACGTAAGCATGGGGACAAAGTGGCTTTGCTGATGTAGCAAGCAGCACAGGAGCACTGGGTTTCATGGGGGATGGATAGGATGGATGGATGCCCTGCTCTCTTGCGCTGCTGTCCCATCTCCTTGGGACCATTCAGCCCCAGGAGCAGGGCACACTGTGGAAGGGACAGCTGTGGGGTCAGATCGAGGGTACATCAGTTCAGAGCTTCTGCTTGAGCCTCCTGCATTAAGGCCACAGGAGCCTTCCTTCCTCCCCTGCCAATGGATTCATGGGGAGGGAAACCAAACTGCATGTGGCCACAACCAGTCAAGGAGTCACTTGCCATAGACAGGGTGCTCTGCAGAGCACCATCATGCACGACCATGACCTGTTGTCACAGGGATGGAAGAGCAAAGCTGCATGCGCTGGCATGATGCAGGTTGGAAAAGCCCTGCCTGCTCTTTGCAATGTACCATAGGGCTGGATATGAGATGGGCGTACACGAAGGGGTTTGTAATGCCCAGAGCTGGGACCTCCTAGGTACTACACGGCTGCCCTGCAGCACAACCTTGGTGATGCCTACCAAGGGAAGAGTCAGACTGGGCTTCAGCATGGGAATTTATTACTTAAATAGTTCTGAAAAACAAGGGAATGAAATATCACTGCGCACCAGAAGAAGCAGGGAAGCTAAGTCACCTGGGCACTCTGTAGAAGGCAGAGAGAAATCACAAGACTGTGTTAGCTCACTAAATCAGTGTGAAATAGGGTGACAGGAGAACAGAAACAGAAGCACCAGCTAAATGATGTTGAATAATTAGGTAGAAACAAGGGACCTTGAACAATGTCACCAGCCAGAAGCAGTGCTGAGGTATCTTTCCAGAGCCCACCAAAAATGGTAGAAGAGCATCTCATTTTCTTGATTCTGCCTTGCCAATGGGACTATTCAGAGATAAATCCTGCAATTGCCAAAGCCATCTGTCAGCTTGTAGCAGCAGAGTAGCCCAGCACCAGGTATGGATGAGTCTTCTGTATCTGCTTTTCACCTTGCTGAGTGGTACAAGCAAAGGTTTGAGAGCTCCACCTTTTATGCTGAGGATGGGAATGGCAGAGTATTGCAGTTTGAATAGACGAAGCTGACACCAAGAAGAAGATGACCTGGGTCAACAGGGAGTCCCTCTTGCTGTTGCCCAGTGACCAGAACTGAGCTATTTCTCTCTTGTCAGCAACTCCAGGATTCGGGAGAAAAAAACCTCGTCTTGAAAACCTGACTAAAGAGGTGGACAATCAGAAACAGCAGCTCAGGGAGATCAAAGGTTTCCAAGGAACAGACACCGGCATCTCCCCACCTCATTGATAATTGCCCAGCCATCAGAGCCACTCATCAGTGCCCGCATTGGGTGTGATGAGCGTATTCGTGCTTAGCCTAACAGCATGTATTTATTACACACGGTCACCAGCAGGTGAAAGAGTTGTTTGCCCGTAGAGTTGTGCATGATTCTGCCTGCAAGTCTCCACACACGGTAAAAGATGCCCACAGTGCTCCAAAGGGCAGAAGGTCTTAGGACCTCCAATCCAAAAAAAAACCAAAAACCGCTGACAATCTGGGCGGATTAAGACTCAGCGAGATTAATTTGCAGCCTCTGCATCCCTGGCCTTTTAGCAGAGAGAAAAATATGTTTAAAGGATAAAGCATTGCTCTCTAACCCAAACTGACGTCAGCCAAGCAGCTTGTGGGACCGAAAAGCTGGTCTCAAAGCATTGATTGCCGTAACACATCTGGTGTTACCGCTACCACCACCAGCATTGTGGACCTCTGCAAGACACTGTGCCTAATTTAGAGCATGCAGCTCAGTGTCTGCAAAGGTATACCAACCCCTGACCTGTATCTGGATAGTAAAAGGAGAAGTCACTTCAGGGAGCATCTGTCAAAATCAATCTGTCGACAGACTGCCCAGTAACGGGTTGATGAGAGTAAGAAATTGGTACGCAGGATTGGAGGCTGTTGCTGTTGGTTTGCAATATAAAGCTGAGGGTAATGAGGACAAATCACATATATACTTAAGACTGCACCTTCAAACAACACACTTCAGGTTCCTCTTTCAAGTGAAATGAAGGCGGGCTCATGCTCTTTCATCCATCAGTTCACTTCTATCACTTCTCTTCATAGCTGTTAAAAAAAATCAGAAATGAAATGCTAGAGAGTGGAACAAGCCCTGGTGGAAGGAGCAGAAAGCTGGGAAACTGGTGAGAAGACAGAAGGGAAGACATGAGTAGAGCAGAAGTAAGAAGAAATATTAACTGTGACATTCATGTTGTGCCTGGCACGATCCCCTTGTCTGAACTGTGACACCCTTATTGTGCTCCAGGGGTAGAAAGAAACCCAAAGGGCTGTGGTTTGGCCTCTTGTAACACTCAGGATTTTCCCTCTCCCCGGCAGTCTTCAGACTTCAACCTTGCCTTTTGTCTTCTGGCTGTTTCGTTCCTGATATTGATATAATTCCAGCACATAAAGGGTGGAATGGGCACAGGAGCATCTTTGTTCCTCTTTAATTTCTGGTATGGGCATGCCATGACCTTTGGCTAAAACCATGTTTAGCACAAGGAATTTTGCATATGAAAACATGTGCCCCTATGTCGTCTTTCGCATGAAACCACTGAATTACCTGCTGCACGCCCTCAAAGAGGGTGTCCCGGCCCTGCGCTGCCTGGCCCTGGGGCTTCTTCTCTATCAGTCCTCATCCCAGCGATGAGAGCACCCTGCCCTGCAGCCCGTGACTGCGTCCCCAGAGGCACCGCACATGCTGGTCCAGGTGCCAACCACCACGGAAACAGTTTAACAAAAAGGGTGTTGGCTGGTAAACCCGCCAGCACTTGAACAAGATCAACTGGTTTGTGTAAGATTTCACAGCCTGTCTTAACCCCCAGCGTGTGCCTCGGGTCGGAGCTGGCAGCTTCTAGGAGAATGACAGCAAGAGGTGGTATTACTTCTGCTCCCCAAAGGGATGCCAAGAGGACAAGCTGGGCAGGGTCTGGCGACATGACATGGTGTTTAATATGGAAACAGACCACTGTTTTCCCAAACTTTTGCTGGAGGCATCACAGGGGTGAAAAAGTGGCAGCCCTTGTGGGTTAAAACCACGATGGGTGTCCTTCAGGGTTAGCGTGACCTGTCCTCCAGGATGACTGGTGGGGAATCACAGAATCACAAAATGGTCAGGGTTGGAAGGGACCTCTGGAGATCATCTAGTCCAACTTGAAGCAAGTGACAAAGAGCAACACAAGGACCCAAGCTCACTGCACACCTCCAGGCACTGGGAAGCTGCCCCCCGCATCCATCCAAATTCTCCATGCTGGGCAGAAAGAAAGGGAGACCTGTGGGGCCAGAAGGGTTGGGCCAGGACCACACCAACCGCCCCACCAGCTGCTGTTGACAAAAGACTGGTGCTGACACCGTCCCTCTCATGACACCTGTGGCTCCCCCCCCCCCACCTTCAGAGCCTTTCACAACCCTCCACTGCTCCCCTGGGGATCTCAGGACTTCAGCTGGCGCAGCAGCAGCTTGGCTCCTCCCCAAGCCAGCCAGCTGAGTCTTGCTCTTCCAGAAGCCCACGAGCCCTGTGGCAA
Source organism: Anarhynchus alexandrinus (assembly GCA_008711295.1). Taxonomy (NCBI): domain Eukaryota; kingdom Metazoa; phylum Chordata; class Aves; order Charadriiformes; family Charadriidae; genus Anarhynchus; species Anarhynchus alexandrinus. Next base: position 3,914,944 of record VUYV01000076.1, on the reverse strand, counting down.
AACCCTGTTTGACATCCTTTTATTTAGGGAGGTGTTTATCCGCCAGCTGAGAGACAATCTGCTGACTCAGCAGGTGGTGGAGTCTGGCATGCAGCCTTTTCAGCTTCAATTACCCTTTCCCACCAAAACAGCATGCGATAAAAGAGGCCTTCTCCTCCCACAGGATGGTGTTGGCCTCATGGCAGTGCTGATGTGCATCCCAGGGTGCCATCCCAGCGGTTCCAGCAAGGGGCACCATGTTTCCCAGCTCCCGGGCTGTCCACCAAGGACACCACACTGGGAGGAGATGCAGGGGGTGCCACCGCAGCAGGTCACTGGGGGCTGTGTGTCCAGGTGAGTCAGGGCTGTGCCCGGGGCCTCCAGTCCCCTCGGTAGAGCTGCTGCACCCCAGGGAAGAATTTGGGGTTGGTTTATTTATTTATTTATTTATTTCTATAGACCTCCTGGGTCCAGCCATGTGCCACGTGTCTCATCTGCAAACGTCTCCTGCTGCTCGGAGCTGATTTATTTTCATTTCAGCAAGAATTTGGGTCACAGCTTTGTTTTGGGGTTTTAAAAAGAGAAAGAAAATGTTGAGGGACAACAAAGGAGACAAAGCAATCAGGGAAAAGCCCTTTTATACCTAGGCGAAGTACCAAGTCAAAGTTCCATTTTTTTTATTTGGGCAAATTGTTTCCGGCAGCACTGAAAGAGAATTAAAAAAAAAAACAACAGATGTGTTTAAACAGGATTAACTTAAGCAAAGAATTTGTACTACAGAAAGACGCTTATAGAATTTCTTAAAGATAGAAAAGTAAACAATTGTCTAATCCGATAATCTGATAGTCCGATAAAATTTACAAGTCATTTTTTTAGAAGAGACAAAAGTATTTACTGGAAGCAGACTGTCTTGAACAAACTGAAAAACCTGATTAGGTAAAGAGCTTTACCTCAAAAGACAATTTTACCGAAAGCTTTTTGGAATGAGGCAGAAGCAACATATTGAGGAAGAAAACCGGAGCAGGGGCAGGCAACAGAACTAAGCCATGAATTATTTACTGCAACCAACATGGCTTCCTGATATACCAGGAAACTTTAATGAACGCAAGCTTCTCTTCATAAATAACTTTAATTAAATTTTCATTTCTGCTTGCTGACTTTGTTCTTCAGAGAAGAAAGGCTTAGGACAGGACCTATAAAGAAAGCAGCAGAGGATAAAGCACGGAGCATCACCGCTGCGCCACGGCCATGGTGCACTCTTGTGTTGTTCACAAGGGGTCACTCCGTGAAGCTTCTCGCCAAAGGATGCTGCAGATGCCAAAAGTTTACATGGATTGATAAAGCAAGTGGGCAAAGACTCGCAATATCCATCACGAAGCATTCAATAGTATCACGGCTGGCTTGGGAGGATGGGGGATTGTTTGCAGGAAGAGTCCCAGCCCACTCGCTCTGCTCTCCTGGAGGTGTGCTACAGGGCAAGGTGAGTGTTTCAGCTGGCACAAAAGTAACATCCTACAAGCGGTCAGCAAAGGCCAGCACACGGATGTCCAGCATCAGAGAGGAACCTCTATTGCTCACTTCTACCAAGTAAATTCTAGTAATGAGTTCTGTTGACCAAAATAATCCACAACAACATTTGGAAAGACTGTTCTCCACCCAAAATTGTTTTCTGTGCTCCCCCCCACCTCTCATCGATCTACTTTGCCTTTCACGGCTACCTCTAGGTGATGCAGGTCTTCCAGGGATTTTAAAGGGAAGCATGACAGACTGAAAACTTGGCAGTCCCCCAGCGCGTGACTTTGAGTAATTTCTCCTTAAAACGTTGCTTCTCCTCACAACTAGATTCTTCCTCCCTGAAACAAGCTTATTCTTCTGGTGGTCAAGCCATTAACATGTTTATCAAGTTTTTCTGATGAGCCTCAGAATTTTGGCTGGCAGAAACAAGGATGTTGTGACAAGATAACTGTTCTTCCTAAGAAAAAGTCGTCAACACATCATGGCATCTCTGAGATCGCCGCTTTCTCTGTAAATGCCGTGGTGCAAGAGATGCAGCGCAGTGCAGCACATGGGGCTTCCCACTTGGATCCCCACCCATTCGCTTGGTCTACAGACGCCTCTTGAACTGAAGAAAAAAGTGAGCCTTCCCCACCACTCCGAGTAAATGAAATAGCCAGATCCGCAAGCGCAACCAAAAATAATGCAGCTTGCATCCATTCCAAAAGGGAATTTCTGACAAAAGTCAGAAAGAAATTTTCAAGTCCCCCTGAAAGGGAACCACAACCCTCCTCAAGGAGCTTTCCACACAACAGACCCTCTTCTCTCTCTTGTTCAAGGGAAACACACGCAAAGACCTGCAACCCACCATAAGAGGTGCTGTATTGGGGGTGGTCATCTAGGTTGAAGCACGATGTCTTTCTGCATTGAAGGTTTAAGTATATTTCCTATACTACACCAGAGAAAAAATAGCTATTTTTAAATGACAGCTAGTCAATGTGATAGTGGCAGCTAGAGAGCACCCCGGTGCTGCATGGGATGAGCAGGCTTCTTTCCCGTGGCAGAAAGTATATGGGCCTGTTTAAGACAAGGAATAAGTCCCTGACCTGTTTTCTTCTGGTCCACGTGCCTCGATTAGTCTAAAATATTGTTAAAAATAGGAAAAACAGTCATCGCCATGTTTAACATTGAAATTCAAGCCAACTCTTCTTCTGTTTCTACCTAAAGGTCAATGTACTGAGTTGGGTTTTGGAGAGGATCTGCGAATTTTGTTTCATGTAAACTCAGGTCTAACAGTTCAGCCTCTGCTTTCTGTGTACATAGGAAGTCTGGGGTGAAGAAACATCTCCTCACGTGCTTGCCCAGGCAAGGAAATACTGCTGAGGTTTGGTTCAGAGCAAATGCTCAGAACCTGACAATATTTAACACAATTTCTCCCAAACCTGTGAAGACACAAATATGTAGAAGTCTTATTTCTTAAAGTAGCCAGATTTCACCTTATTTCTTTGTGAATCACTGATATTGATAACCATAATATTCAGCCAAACGTAGACTGAGCCCTCTGTGGTTGGCAGCGACCTGCATGCCTGGTCTGCTGCAAAAATTATGCACTACCAGGCATGATTTTTGCAGCGCATGCTTGGTCATGGGTATACATACTGCATTTGAAGAAAGCACTTCAGTCAGAAAATACACAACACAAAATGAATGACAATCTTATTACCAAAACATCTCAGCTAAACCTTAAGACGTAGACACTTCGTATGTTCCCTAAGCCTCTTTTTTTTTTTTTTTTTATTTGGGTTTTGCACATTGCGGATCAGAATCACGTGCCAGACTGTCTTTCTTGCAATTACTTTTTCAGGATTTATTTCTTTCTCACTTCTTCTGTTTTGGCTTCTCAGTTGTTGAAAGAAAAAAAAAAAAACCCACCCACATTAAAAATGTGATTAATTACAATTTTTATTGAATTTCAAAACCACTAGTACTGCCTTGCCTCTAAGGAGCTGTACTTCTGCTGTAGTTTTTCACCACCTACCTGTTAGATCTCTTTCTCATCCACATGGGTAGTTTTAAAGGTCCAGGGGCATCAGTGCCAGCTCTGAGAGAGCAATAGTGAACTTTGTGTCTCAGATGAAGCTAGAAATCAACTGAGGTGCAAGCGGGTCCAGACCGCCAGGTCTCAGGATAATTGCAGGCACTGTAAAGCTAACTACATGGGAAAGGCTACATGAGATCCATCATGCCTCAGAGAATAGATCACCATGATATCAGTCTTGATGAAACATCTGAAAACCCAGTTTCCTCATCTGTGTTTCCCATACTTTGTAAATAAACATGGCTGGTGAAGGAAAAAAAAAAAAAAGAGGGGAAAAAAAGAGGAAAAAAGAAAAGGGAGGAAAAAAGGAAGAGAAAAGGAAATGAAGTGCCAGCCAGAAATTGCCCCACCCTGTCACTGCTCTAGTTAAAAGCAGAACACTTTAACCATTTACATTCAGGTGGTCCAAATAGTGAGAAATTTCAAAACCCTTTAAAGATATCATTAATCTTACAAGACAATCAGCAAAAAATGTATCAGCCTCTTCATCATGTCAACGATTTCCCGGTACAAAATCTCAGTTGCATCAAGCCCCAGTAGGAAATCCAGGTGGTTCCACTGGGGAATCACCTTGTGGTAGACCAGGTTCCTGACCTGAGGGACCAGGAGGGCAACGTCCCGGGGATCTGCCAGGCAGTCCACTCCACCGCTCCAGATGGCTGTTGGCACTTTCATGTCCTTCACGTCATAGAGTGGCGGACCCATCTGAAGGGATGGAAAATGAGGGTTTCGCAAAGGAGAGACATTGCTGCCATGCAATAAAACATGCACCATGCAAGGGCAATTGCTATTCTTTGGGAATTCAGGGGAAAAAAAGGAAAGGTTTTCTTCTAGAAAGAAGAGAAATTTTATTAAAAGACACGGTGTAACCTTATGTGCTACAATTTAGTGAGCAAATTAAATTAGTAAATTTAATTTAAAGTAATTAGTAAATTAGTTCTGCCCTGTTAGAAATTCTGGTTCTGATACTACAGACAATTTGATCAACTTTGATAAGCAGGCAAAATTTTAGCTGCCCTGATCTAATGCTGGTGGATCATCCTGTTTCAAGCAGGAGGTTGGACTGGAGACCTCAGAGGTCCCTTCCAGCCAGCTCTGCTGTGGTTTGTGCTTACACTTCATGCAAGAAACTAGATTTCCTTCAGCTTCGTAATAGCAGGGAAGTGTTTGGAAGCAAGTTCCTGAAAATAAGACACATCTGGAGAGTTGATTTGGCTCAACACCACCAGGACTTGCCACCAGGTGATCTGTCAGCACCATATCTCCTTACCTGCTGTGTCATTATTCCAGTTAAAATGCACACCACTTTCTGAATTTGATTTTTCTTGCTTTAGGAAGGAAGAAGCTTTTTTCTAAGCCGTGCTATGACTCTGGTACTCTTCTTGCCGTAGAACAAGAATTGCCCCAGCTCCCAAGGGATGCAGTTAACTGCTCACCATTCACCTTGTGGCTTTAGGTCTGGGTGGCAGAAAGGCTTAGCACCTTGCTTTCCATCATGGCTAGACAATTTACAACCAGCATGGAGACTTTGGTTTTAGAGGTATCAGATAGTGACTGGTCACACAGCCATTATTGTTGCTTTTCTATGGCAGATTATGGATTCTAACAGAAACACTGGTTAAGTGGAAAGCATCTAATACTTTATTCTATTTCAAAGGTATTTGCAAAATAGAGTTTAGAATAGAAAATACTGTTGTTCCAAGCGGAGGTCCTGCTGGTTTGCTGCTTGCATGCCCAATTTGTGAAGGGAGGACAACGAATTAAAAAGAATTGCACCAAACCAATGCAAGCAAGCATAAATGGGAACAGAATGTCTAAGCGAAAGGGAAGACCACAACCTTGACCATTTGAAACATCTTACCTGTCTATAGCGAAGACTGTTATACATGTTTCCCCCATCATAAGCTCTCAGTGCACCGCCTTGAACTCCCTGCAGCAAATTCAGAAATGAAATGGTCTAAACGAATTCATAGTTCTGTGGGGGCACAATCAGTTTAAAAGAGGAAACTCAAAAAAGTTGTTTTTCGTCATTGAACTGGCAAGATTTTTGAAGAAATGTATCTCACGTGTCTGCCCTAGGCCCAGTACAACTAATTATTGTCATTAATTTGGATAAATGAACAGAGATTATGTTTGTGGACGGGAGGAAACCAGGATGGGAGGAAATTAAAATGTTCTAGAAAATGGGATTAGAATTCAAAATATTCCTTGTAGAACAAAGAATTGGCCTGAAATGATACGATCAAAGATGTATTGGTTGGAAGTAGTCTCTGAACATCTCTAATCTAACTGGAGCAGGACTATCAACAATACAGGGTCAGGGTGGCCATGGTGTGGCCCTGCCAGGACCTGAACCCTCCCAGGATGGAGACTCCCCGCCTCCCCAGGGACCTGTCCCAGGGCTGCTCGCTGGTCCAGAGGAAGAAGGATTCCCTACCTCCAACCTGACCACAGAATCACAGAATGGCAAGGGTTGGAAGGGTCCTTCAGAGATCATCTAGTCCAACCCCCTGCCACAGCAGGGGCACCTACAGCAGTTGCACAGGATGGCGTCCAGTTGGGTTTGGAATGGCTCCAGAGGGGGAGACTCCCCCACCTCTCTGGGCAGCCTGTGCCAGTGCTCTGCCACCCTCAAATAAAAGATTTTCCTCATGTTGAGATGGAATTTCCCATGTTCCAGTTTGTGCCCATTACTCCTTGTCCTGTCACTGGGCACCACTGAAGAGTCTGGCCCCATCCTCTTGGCACCCGCCCATTAGATATTTGTAAGCATTGATGAGATCCCAGGTCTCTCAGCCTTTCCTCGTAACAGAGACGCTCCAGTCCCTTGATCATCTTCATAGCCCTTTGCTGGACTCTCTCCAGTAGGAGAACTCCTGGAACTACTGAAGACTTTGTCTTTCTTGACAGAAAGTGGACACAGTAATCTGGATGTGGCCTCACCAGGGCAGAGTAGAGGGGGAGGATGACCTCCCTTGACCTGCTGGCCACACTCTTTTTAATGCACCCCAGGAGACCATTGGCTTTCTTGGCCACCAGGGCCCATTGCTGCCTCATGGTCAACTTGTTGTCCACCAGAACTCCCAGGTCCCTCTCTGCAGAGCTGCTTTCCAGCAGGTCAACCCCAACCTGTACTGCTGCATGGGGTTACTCCTCCCTAGGTGCAGGACCCTGCACTTGCTTTTGTTGAATTTCATAAGGTTCCTCTCCGCCCAACTCTCCAGCCTGTCTAGTTCTCGCTGAATTGGGGCACAGCCTTCTGGTGTGTCAGCCACTCCTCCCAGTTTTGTGTCATCAGCAAACTTGCTGGGGGTACACTCTCTCCCCTCATCCAGGTCACTGATGAATACATTGGACAAGACTGGACCGAATACTGACCACTGGAGAACACCACTACTGACAGGCCTCCAACTGGACTCTGTGTGGCTGATCACAGCCCTCTGAGCTCTGCCATTCAGCCAGTTTTCAGTCCACCTCACTGTCCAGTGATCAGTGGGCAATCAGTGTCACTGCTCCCCCTGGGCTGTAATTTGTGCTCATTGCCCCTAATTTTGCTCTTTGTCACTCACTACATCATCATCAGATAAGCTGAAGCCCAGTAAAGAATCTTATAAAAAATTATACAGAAAAGAAAAGAAAAGAAAAGAAAAGAAAAGAAAAGAAAAGAAAAGAGGAGAGGAGAGGAGAGGGGAGGAGAGGAGAAGAGAAGAGAAGAGAAGAGAAGAGAAGAGAAGAGAAGAGAAGAGAAGAGAAGAGAAGAGAAGAGAAGAGAAGAGAAGAGAAGAGAAGAGAAGAGAGGAGAAGAACCACAAAACCCACAAAGTTATTTTGGGGTGTCTGAGCAGGAGAGCCACACGAGGAAGAAGCTGTGCTCTGCATACAGCCTGTGGCACACACTTCAGAGAAGACGCATGAACTGGTGAGGGTCCAGGAGAGATCAAGAAGAGGCTCTTTGAATCCATGATCTACAAAGAAATATGCAAACAGCCAGGTACATTTAGCCTAGGGAAGAGAGAACGAGGGCAGCATAACACAATTTCAGCATCAGGGGGCCTCTAGGAGTGACTGTTCTTCATGCCCACAATGGGAAGAAAGAGAAATAATCATCTTAATTGGTAATGAGTTTAATTGGATGCTGTCCAGGAGAATCTCTGCCACAGTCTGAGCGCTAATAGCACTCAGGCTGCAGGGCAAGACTGGAGCTAGTCTGAAATAAGAGCCCTGAAATGTCCTTGCTGTGGATGCAGGGTCCTCAGCTCCCAACGTTTCTCTTTGCAGGTCCCCTCCTTTGGGGCCATTCTACTTGAAAATGTACAGGCAGCTCAAGAAGCTGCCGAGCATTTTATGAAGGGGTGGAAAAAAAAACCCAACAAAGATACCACTGATGTGTTGCAGCAACCAACACAAGAGATTGACCACAAAGGACCATTAGAATACCCCGTACTCTGCTTTGCATAGGAAAGTATCTGGGAAGGTTTACCTGCAACCAGTGGATTACGTTTTGTACTGAAGTCCCCGCTGGGGAATGTACTGCATACACATCAACTCGGCTCTGAAGGGAAACAAGGGCATTTCACAACAGGTTTCACCTGGCTCCAGGAAACAGGGCAGTCAAGGCTTTGTCCTTCAGAAGGACACCAAGGGCCCTCTGCAGATTTATTCGCACATACCATATTTACGTTGTTCCAGTTAAATCCAAAGAGCATAGACAAGATGCTCTTGCAGGTCTTCGAGCAGGCACAGAATTTGGAAAGGACCAGTTCACCCCAGGCGGTGTGTGGTAGGAACTCTTTGGTGCCAAACATCTCCTGTAAAATTGCAAATGTACTCATAAAATATGAAGACTGATCATACTTTTCCTCAAAGAACCACCACTTCATAGCTTCTATTTTACCCCCACATTGAGGTATGAGGTTACCCTTCCTTGCACCCTGTTAAGTGCTTCTGTTCCATGGTTTTCACGTGCATGACCTCTTACATTCATTGTACTCTTGCGTTAAATGATAGGGCTCAATTCACAGTCTTCACATCAGTTTTATTCGCCAACGTTTTGACACCTGCTGTGTGCACACCTGCCCATACCACTCTTGGCTCTAATTCTGCCAGAACATTCTGGGGAGTAAATTCAGGGCAGGACAGAAAGACTCTGGACTGAGATGTGTGATTCCTTTTGTTATGGAAAGAGATGGAGCACAACATTCCTCTCTCTGTAAATGATTTGAAATATGCTATGTGGGTAATTTCACAATCTCTATGAAAAGCTACATTCATTTTGGCTATGCAGAATATAGTGTGGACCAACGTACCTTAAGTCCATAGTCAGAAAAAAATGCGAGCTTTTTAAATGGACTTCGAGTAAATATAACTGTGGTCACAGGTGCTAAAGCAAAGTACATCTTGATTTTCTCGGCAAGCTGAGGCATAGTGGAAAAGGCTATAAAAGCTGAAAAAAAAAAAACCCAAAGAAGAAAAAAACAGCTTACTCTTTCAAGACATTCATGTGTACAGTTTTACTTTAGTCAGAGCTGTTTTACAAATCCCAAAGATAACGGAGACATCTGTCTCCAAGATCAGTGACATACTCTGACCAAGATCAGTCAAAAAGACCCACTTACCTATAGTGGTGCCTTGTGAATGACCGATGTAATATAACTGCTCCTGTCCCGTTTTCTGTACAATAAAGTTTATAATTGCTGGGAGGTCATATTTAGCCATTTCATCAAAGCTGCAGAAGGAAGAATAGCCACCTTACCAAGAGGTGTAGCATCTACATCTGAACAACCACCACCAACAAACCCCAAAACCAGCGGGGAGGGCAGGACACCACCACAAACTTCTTCATCCTACTGAGCGTGTCCTTGGGTAAGCACATGGGGTTTTCACCTAAAATAAGTGGACGTGCTTCAGTTCAGCCTGGTTCATTCCTCCCTGAGCTAGGACAGCATCACCTTTTGAAGATGAAAGAAGTCAGTTGTTTCTGAGATCCTCCAACTACCCTTGTTTACCTGAAAGCCCAGAATTCCTCCCGTTTGGGAGAGAGGACCAGATGTCACTTGGACCAAGTGTTTCCTCTGCTGTTGCCTATCCAAATGTCGTAGCCAGCGTCTGCGAGAATGAAGCCTAGGCTGTTGCTGGCCAAATTGGTGACCCATATGCTGCCTTCTCCAAATAAACCATGCTGCAGAAATGCGACAGGCCTTGGACCTGGAACACAGGTACCATGATGACTTTTTTTTCTTGTTCCAATGCTGTCTGTCATCCTTTGAGACATTTTAGGGTCTCTTTTCCTCCTTAATTATGACAGCTGCAGTGTACAGAGGTTTTGTGTCAGTGTTAGGTAGGTCTGTTCCCCTGGATTTCAGTAAAACAGGTTTGCTTTGTACCAGTTGCACCGTATCTCAGTGCCCCATGGTGTGGGTGCCCCATATCGCCGAGCATTTTGCCTTTTACCCCTGACACCCCTTCTCACCTGCTCTGCAGATGACTTATCATTAAGAAAGTGAACATCTAGAGTTCAGGGACAGTAGAAAAAAAACCCCAAATCTTCCCATGCTCCTTATTTCGTCAAACCCTGAACAATGCGGGAAGGTCTTCCCCACCATGTCCCACCAAGATGTGCTCGTGCATTCTTTGCTGGAGTGACAAATTTCACCAAGAGGCAGAATAAATTTTTACACCTGATCCACTGTTACTTTGGCCATGGTCTCAGGGCTGGGAGGGAAAAGATTTGAACACGCAGAGATGGGGAAGAGGATTGAACACCTGTCCCCCACACCCCGTGGCTGGTCCTTCATTACTATCATAAATACTATCATAAATTTACATATCATAAATATGCATAACATGTAATGCAATATTACTATTTCAGACACATCTCATGGCATCTGCTTTTGTCTCCAAGGACAGTGCCTGGCTGGGCATTTTCAGAGACACAAGCAGAGCAGTACCTATGCCCTGCATCTCAGCAGGCTTTTGTCAGAGAGGCTTTGCTGAGAGCATGAGCAGAACTTGGGCTTCCCAGCGAGCTCTGTAGGCAAACATGGAGGTGCCTAGAGAGGTGAGAGGATGCACCTTTTTATGGATCTAGAGCCTCCCAGTTGTCACTCCTCACAGGACAAGAGGGTCCCCTCAAGGAAGCTCCTCAAGGAGTACTAAACCGGTCTGCTGATCTGCCATATGGCTGCAGGACCACGTACGAGAGGCCAGGCTCCCAGGGAAAATCCAAGGTGTGCATGGGGCACCAGCGGGTAGGATGGATGGGCTGCTTCTCATTGACAGGATTGCAGCCTGCTGGGTGCGTGGGGCATCACCCACACTCAGATTTCCATGCAGGGTGAGAAAACATCATTTCAAGGGATGAGCCTTCCCTATGAATTCTTATTGATCAAAACAGAGGCTACAGATACCAAATCCATGGGGGACCTTGAAAAGTCTCTTGCACAAGCCCTGTTATCCCAATTAGAAGAGAGCATAAGGTGTTGGTTTCATATATATATATATATATACATATATATATATATACACACACAGAGATATGACTTTTACCTTGGCTTCCAGCATTTCCTCTCCCATAAGGAATTCGGTTTAGCTGAAGGATATAGCCATCTTCTGTTATCACATCATACTCCTCACTGGGGTATCCCCAGAAGGACACCATTTCACTCTGCAAGAAATAAAAAGCAAATAATAATGTTTTCAAGGCTCTGTGATGCCAATCCACAGAGTATTTAACTACTAGTACTTTATACTGACTGTTTCCCAGATGCTTACTGCTTCTGCTCCAATGCCATCATACTTACGATGTTCATCCGTGCTTCTGGATTCTTAGAATACCGAAAATTAAAGAGACATTGCCCAGATACCATCCCATGGACCACGGACGTCAGAGCTAGAGCCAGCCACATCCTCACTTTACCTAGAACAACGCATCCACGGCGTCAGTGCCATCAGAAGCAAGGGAGACTCAAACCGTATCTGCACTAACCAGGTTTTGGTCTCATATCACTTAGATGCTCGCTTGATATCAAGAGAGAAACACTGCTCACCAATCAAAGCTCAGGAGATACAGCAGCACATGGGGAAGAATAACCTGTGGTTTCACCATAAGCCAACAACATGTGATTTCCCGCAGCAAAAGGAGAGATGTGGGCAAGAAAACATGTCAGATAGGACTTGGACTTAGTCTGGTGGCCTAGATGACTACTTAATTCAGGTGCATGGCTCAGGAAACACATCTCAACTGAGATATTTTCATGGAGGTGGAACAGACTTTCAGGAATTCCAGTAACGGGCAAGACAGCAATCCTCACAATGTTCTACAGACTGATGGAAATTGCAAATGTGTTAAAATACAACATCACGTGTGTGATCTTTTTTTCTGTTATTTTTGCCTAATATATCTGCTCCTATCCAAAAGAAACCAGAAAACACCTTTGAACTCCAGTCTGTAGTGCAATTAGATGCTGGAGTTCAAGGACAACTTGGTGCTTTCTACAGGAATTGCAGGACTGCAAGACGAGGCATGTCAAACAGAAAATTACAGAGCATTTAATTATGGCTTTAAAACCAATCCATTACAGTACTGTGGTCTCCCATTTTAAATGGTAAATCCCAGTGTTCACCACATGGTCCCCCCCGCAGACTGACAGATGCGTGAACACTGTCTCCCACATCACCTTTGATAAATAGCTACAGGTTTCTCACCTCAGCAAGGCATACAAGGCAGAGAAATGTGAAGTCCTCCACATGAGAGGAAAAAAAAACCAACCCACATGACACAGTACCAGGTGGGTAAAAAGAAACACACCAGACAAAAATGAGCTTGAGGAGAAGGAGGTGGGAATTGCAGGGGACAGGGGGGTAGTGAGACAATGGAACAAATTGCCCAGAGAAGCTGTGGCTGCCCCATCCCTGGAGGTGTTCAAGGCCAGGTTGGACGAGGCTTGGAGCAACCTGGGCTGGTGGGAGGTGTCCCTGCCTAGGGCAGGGGTGTTGGAACTACGTGATCTTTAAGGTCTCTATCAACCTAAACCACTCTATGATTCTATAAGAATACCAGGACTGCACCCTGGTAGTGATGAAGGCTGTGCTGGTCAGAGCGAAGGCAGCAGGTCCAGGGAGGAGGCAATCGCCTCTGCTGGGCACCTGGGAGGCCACAGCTGCATACTGGGACTTTTAAGGGGCTGCCCAACACAAGACCTACGTAACAAACAGGAGCGAGTCCCATGCAGGGCTACTGCATTGGTGGGGCAGAGGCCAGGAGAGGCTGGGGAATGACGAGGAGAAGAGGGACCCAATGGCACCTCCCCCTGCCCAAAGAGGTCCCAGAGATGCCAGGGCCGGACTCTGACAGCGAGAGCCCAAGAGGCACTGGCACATGCTACAGATCCCAAGCCAGACTTTCTCTTACCCATACACAAAGGATGTAGCATGTTACTTGTCATATCAGTTATCACTGCTCCCCTATCTCTTCCCAGCTGCATTACAGGAAAGGGTATGACTGAGTGGGAGAGCTTTGTAACACCGCCGAGCCATTTGCATCACCCATTAATATAACTGTCCAAGTCTACCCAGGAGGCAGAGGGAGGATAGCAGGTTGACTTTGGTTAATCAAGTAAGAGCAAACACTGCATTCACTCCCTAAATAGAAATTAAATCATGAAAAGAAAACCTCTAATGAGTTGATCATCATGAAAAAGACAAGAATTGATTACATTTCATTCAGAGAAGGACATTTATAAGTGCAAATCTATGTGTGAATTGTATCACCTTACTTGGGAGCAACGTATCTTCCAGCAGATCTAGACATCACTTAATGATACTGGGTTTAACACAGTTTAAAAAACTACTTCATGCACTGGCGAATGCACTGGCCACAAGAGGTTCTGAAGGTAAATGGGAACAGCAGGAGGTTTTGTACAGAGTTGTGGGCAATAGGTTCATAAACAGGTACTGAAAGGACTAGGCAGGGTTATTCCCTCCAAGAAACAGCTGTAGATGTTAGTGACCACAAGATGATGGACCACTGGGCAGAGAAAACTGGGCTGGACCAACCTCTGGATCTGACCCAGCAGATCATATTTTGGTCCTCTGTTCTCAGAGAAACATGGGCACTTGGGTTGGAGTTGTCTTCCTTTGGTCAGAGCCATAAACACCATCCACACCCACACTCAGAAAGAGACCCAGCTCTACCGATGTTTTTTCCCCACACTCACCTTTTTAAAAGCAGAGGCAACCAGCCCAGTTGAAGGGTGACACAGCTCCTGCAGAAGGAGATGGGGAGATGTCAGCCCCTCGGATAGATAGACAATATAGGAAAACGATGCCCGGCATGCAGAGGAGATGGAGACAGGGCACACGGTGGCACCAGAGGACTGATCGTCACCTCTTGCTGGTGTGTGGCACAGCACTCTTCATCTCTCCTAAGACAACCCTATTTGAACTGTCTGGAGGGTGGGGTAGCAAGAACAGAGAGGTCTAAATGTAAACACAGTGAGATATTAAACATATAAATCATTAGGCAATACCATAATTTTGGAAGTACGGTTGCCCAGAATTTGTTTGTGCAGAGCAGTTAAATACTGTTTAGGCAGAGTCAAATAATTATGGACGTTTGAAGGTGATTTCCATTAATAAAGTGATTTAATTGATAATGCTGAAGAAAGTTTCCAGCTTCATGTTTCAATGGCCATTTTATTTATTTATTACAAGAAAAATAATTAAGTCACTACAAAGAAAGATTGAAGTCTCAAATGGATTTCTCGAATGGACAGAGCTCCACAACCCTTTGTTATATGATATTATGGACAGAGCTATCAAATGTGAGCTGGAGATTAAATCCCAGGCTACAGTGTAAAAACATCTCTACTGGGTCTGGCTGGGGTGAAGTTAACTTTCTTCATAGCACAGGGGTGGGACACAGCCAATTGGCCAAAGAAATACCCATACCACACAATGTCACAGTCAGCAATAAAAATTGGGGAGGGGAATGTTGTCTTCCAAGGAAGCCATCACTTGGAGACTGGCTGGGCATCGGTCTGCTTGTGGGAGGTGGCGAGTGATTGCCTTTGCATCAATTGTTTTTATTCTCTTTCCTTCACTTACTAAACTGTCTTTCTCTCAACCCAGTTTTCTCACTTTTGCTCTTCCTATTCCCTCCACTCGTCCCACTTGGGGGTGGGGGGTGGAGCAAGTGAGCGGCTGTGTAGGTGCTTCGCTGTTGGCTGGGGTCAACCCACCACAACATCCTTGATCTTCACACTCTTAAAGGAAAGTATGAAGAGATCCTGAGCACCCTATCCTACGTATGCACTGCGGGCAGGGATAGTTATGCTTCTCCATCACCTGTGTCAGGGCTGTGGCTGTCTTCTGCTCTGCCTTCCTGGATTGTTTTGTTTTGGAAATCACAGTGCAGGCTCAATAGGGAAAGATGTCTTCTGGCTGTCAACCTGGAGTCGACCTGAGATACATCCAAGGCATGCACCTAGATTTGGCAATTGGTCCCACTCTGTAAACGTAACCATAGTAGAACATTGGTTCATTGTTTAGAGATTTGGAGGTTAAGAGAATCTTGCTTTTAGGGTACATAAAGGTACATACACACTTCACTGAATAAGACACCTTTGACTTTCACCTTCAGAGGAAACGGATAACGGAAGTACACAGTCCAGGGAAAGGGCAGGACAACTCTGGTCTCACTTATCTGGAGGCACTGTCCTCCCTGAAAGATGCAAGACTAAGGTTGCACTCATAGTTATGAGTCCCACAGCACTGGAAGAGTGAGACATTATCACAGGTCTTGCAAGATGCTCAGGCCTCTCAAAGGTCATATGCAGCTTTTGCTAAAGCATCATCACTGCAGAGGCTGAATGGCATCAAGGAGAGGCCCTTGAGCTTCATTACGTAGTCATGACATCAAAGAAATATTGGTGGAAAAGCATCTCTAGAGGTCTTTATCCACTGTTCCACTAGAAGCAAGACTATTCCCAGTACTAGATCAGATTGGCCCTGGCTTTGAGTAGTCAAGCTTTGGAAATCACCCAGAAGGAGAAGCCCAACTCTGTGGTCAGAGAGGCATTTCATTCTATCACCTTTTGCCCTCCAAGGAGTCACAGGCTACTCTCAGACCGCTCTCAGCCTCCCCATGGCCAGTCCCAATACAATCAGCTTTGTCCACCTCCCGTTGTAGGGTTGCTGCCAGTTTGTCAGCCTCTACAGGACCTCACCAGCGTCTCCACATCCCTCATCCCAGGCAGACCAAAACTGGACCTAGCTATCCAGATGTGGCCTCCCTCGCACCAAACAGCGGGGGTGATAACTAACTGAGACCAAGCGGCCACCTGTCTGCTCTTGTAGCCCGCGCTGTGGTTCTCCATCTTTGCACGTTGTTGGCTCGTGTTCAGTTTGGTGTCTGCCACCCCTCCCAGGTCCTTTCCAGTAAGGCTGCTACACCACAGCTCCTAATCAGAGCGTTATCATGCCCTGCCCTCATCCAGGGCTGCCTGCCATCGCCACATACTTCATGTAGGTGTTTGGCCCCAAAGCAGAAACATGTCATACATCCAAAAGTTCTCACCCAATTCCTGCAGCCCTTTCTTGCAACACTCTTGCTCTCTTCACTAGCAGTCCACACGGCACGTTCACCAGCGAGCACAGAGCTTTTTCCGTTGCAGTGTACTGTTCTTCTCTAGGTGCTTTCACTACCCATTGTGTAGTGTTTAATAATCATATTTTCTATAAAATTACTGCCAAAAATTCTGTCTTAATTCTTGATATTTCTCTTTTGGCCTCAATTCTTTGACTGTCTTAATACTCTTCTATGACTACCTTCCTACCTGCTTTTACCAGGCCACAGTTTAGGAAGAAAATGCATATTTAGGAAACTCTACCAAACTCTCTTGCAAATCAAGCCATCAGGGAGAATTCAGGTAACCGTTCAGTACAATAAACCATTCCCAAGCACGTTTAGCATACAGACCATTTCATCAGAGGCCAACCATTTTTGAGGTTTGAGAAATCTCCTTTTCATGAATAAACAAGCAAATTGTAGTGACAAACCACTGCCCAGCCCACCGGCAGATGTACCTCTGTGCAGTTCAGCAGGTCTTTCAGAAGACGGCAGCTACAACTGAATTCATGACCTCCCATGCCCCAGAGCAAGGCTGAATGCAATGCCAGAGATGCCCCGAGCCCTAGGACCACAGTGGACTTCAGCTTTGACACAGGTCCTAGGCACCCGATGCCGAAAGAGAATGGCCAGCTCTGAACTGCTGCC
This sequence comes from Anarhynchus alexandrinus, assembly GCA_008711295.1. Classification (NCBI taxonomy): domain Eukaryota; kingdom Metazoa; phylum Chordata; class Aves; order Charadriiformes; family Charadriidae; genus Anarhynchus; species Anarhynchus alexandrinus. The sequence continues at coordinate 3,898,100 of VUYV01000076.1, read as the reverse complement.
TGAGCCATCAGCATGCGGATGGAGAGAGGGGATGTCGGAGGGGATCCACATCTGGCACGATGCCAGCTGGTACTCTCTGTAGGAGATGCTGAGGAGGGAGACATAACCTCCTGATGCTTCTTCCCAGGGCAACGGTGCCAAGAAGAGAAAACTTCCCACCAAATCTGAATTCATGGCTCTAAACTCTCACATGTTGTAGGGTCAGTTGTAGGGTCAATAATTTCTTTTTTTTTTTTTTTTTTAAATGAGGAAGCCCCAGACTGAATACCTGTTCTCCTCTCCTCCACGACTGCCCCACAACTCACATGGGAAGGGGAGATGGGGGCTCCAACCTCTCTCCAAGAAGTGCCTATTAAACAACATCTGCCTTGAGGCCAACTCGGAGCTCCCATTGAAGATGGGTATCATCAACACCATCAGCAGGTAAGCCCTGTCCCTTAGGTGCAACAAGCTCCACATAAGGGACTTTACATCAATCTGTTGCTAAACACCTATGCCAAAGTGTCAGGTTGTGGTGTCCCCCATACCACAGTGATCCTATCAGCAGTTCTCTGGAACTTCTTTTCTAACCTACGCAGCTGGGTAAGGATAGTAATCCAAATACTTGCCCCAGTCACCCACTCTCAAGGCTGGCAGGATGGGAATTTGTTTTCCTGAATTGTGGCTACTGGACAAACTGCTGGCAGTGTGTTAAAGGTGAGAGGGGCAGCTCTGCAATGACAACAACAACAGGCAGGCTAAAAATCCTTCAGCTCCCGCCTGTGGGCTCCAAGAAGCATTATCAGGCCAATGAAGATGTCCTTAGAAACTGCTGGTCGTCACCTCCTGGCGGATGTCTTCTGTAACTATTGTCCAGAAAAACTTCATCTTTCCCCAGGCAGAGGTGGTGCACACATGCCACCACCCCTCAGCACTATCTGTGTCGGTCTCAGCACCTCAGGATCCCACTTTCCTAACATCAAGCCATAGCTTCTTGCAAAATAAAAGCTACTGCCATGCGTGGTTACACAAAAATTCCGGGTGATGGAGATAGCCCATCGACACTTTCTGGAAGCTGTCACACCCTCGAGCAATTCCTGCTGGGTAGTACCTCCAGGTGGGCAGGTTTTGATTATGCTAGAAGCTGTTCAGTAGGGTGGAGCAGACCCAGTTCCAGAGTATTCCTGGATGACTGGTCTTAGGATGAAGTCAGTTCTGTGGCAGAGATAGATTATTGCAGAATCACAGACTGGTTGAGGTTGGAAGTGACCTCTGGATGCAATCTTGTCTAACCCCTGCTGCTCACACAGGGCCTCCTAAAGCTAGTTGCCCAGGACCATGTCCATGTGGCTTCTGAATATCTCCAAGGATGGAGACTCCATCCTGGGCAACTCGCACCAGTGCTTGGTCACTCTCACAGCAAACAAGTGTTTCCTGATGTTCAGAGGGAACCTCTGGTGTTTCATTTTCGCCCATCGCCTCTGGTTCTGTCACTGGGCACCACTGAGAATCATAGAATCACAGAATTGTTATGGCTGGAAAAGACCTTTAAGATCACCAAGTCTAACCATTATCTAACTCTACCAGGGCCACTTCTAAACCATGTCCCTGGAAGAGCCTGGCTCTGTCCTCTTTGCACCCTCCGCCTTCAGGTGTTTATGAGATTTCCCCTCTAATCCTTCTCTTCTTCTGGTTGAACAGTCCCACCTCTCTCAGGCTTTCCTGATAGCAGAGATGTTCTGGTGCCCTAATCATCTTAGTGGTCCTTTGCTGGAGTCTCTCCAGTTGGACTTTGTCTTTTACTGGGAAGCCCAGAACTGGACCCAGAACTGCAGGTCTGTCCTCACCAATGCTGAGTAGGGGGGAAAGGTCACCTCCCTTAATCTGCAAGGCAACACTCCTCCTAGTGCAGCCCAGAACACCATTTGCCTTCTTTGCAGAAGGACACATTGCTGGCTCATGTCCAGGACCCCCCGGTCCTGCTTTCCAGTTCAGTGGCCCTCAGCATGTATTGGTGCATGGGGCTGTTCCTCCCCCGGTGCAGGACTTTGTACTTCCCCTTGTTGAACTCCATGATGTTCCAGTCCCATTTTCCAGCCTGTTGAGGTCCCTCTGGATGGCAGCATGAACCTCTGGCATATCGGCCACTCCTCCCAGTTCAGTGTCATCTGCAAACTTGCTGAGGGTACATTCTGCCCCACCATCCAGAGCATTAATGAAGATGTTAACAGGACTGGACCCAGTATTGACCCCTGAGGCATAGTGCTGGTCAACAGCCTCCAACAATGACCTAATGATCACCATCCTGGATCAATTGGATCGTCCTCCTGGAAACTCTGCTAAGGCACATGGAAAATAAGGAGGTGATCGGTGACAGCCAACATGGTTTCATTAAGGTCAAATTGTGCCTGACAAATTTAGTGGCCGTCTACGACGGTGTTACAGCATTGGTGGATAAGGGAAGAGCAACTGATATCATCTACCTGGACTTGTGCAAAGCGTTTGACACTGTCCCGCATGACATCCTTATCTCTAAACCGGAGAGACGTGGATTTGATCGTTGGGGCACTCTGTGAATAAGGAATTGGCTGGATGGCCGCACTCAAAGAGTTGTGGTCAACAGCTCAGTGTCCAAGTGGCAAACAGTGACGAGTGGTGTTCCTCAGGGGTCAGTACTGGGACCGGTGCTGTTTAACATTTTTGTTAGCAACACGGACAGTGGGATTGAGTGCACCCTCATCAAGTTTGCTGATGACACCAAGCTCTGTGGTGCGGTCGACACGCTGGAGGAAAGGGAAACCATCCAGAGGGACCTGGACAGGCTGGAGAAGTGGGCCTGTGTGAACCTCATGAAGGTCCTACACGTGAGTTGGGGCAATCCCAAGCACAAATACAGGCTCAGCTGAGAATGGATCAAGAGCAGCCCTGAGAAGGACTTGGGTGTGCTGACTGATGAGAAGCTCAATGTGAGCCGGCAATGTGCGCTTGCAGCCCAGAAGGCCAACCGCATCCTGGGCTGCATGAAAAGAAGTGTGGCCAGCAGGGCGAGGGAGGTGATTCTGTCCCTCTGCTCTGCTCTGGTAAGACCCCACCTGGAGTGCTGCTCCAGCTCCAGCTCTGGGGCCCCAACAGAAGGACATGGAGCTGTTGGAGCAAGTCCAGGGGAGGACCATGAAAACAATCAGAGGGCTGGAGCATCTCTCTTATCAGGACAGGCTGAGAGAGTTGGGGTTGTTCAGTCCAGATAAGAGAAGGGTCCGGGGAGACCTTATAGCGGCTTCCCAGTGCCTAAAGGGGGCCTACAGGAAAGATGGGGAGGGACTCTTGATTAGGGAGTGGAGTGATGGGACGAGGCGTAATGGTTTTAAGGTGAAAGAGGGGAGATTTAGAATAGCTATCAGGAAGAAATTCTTTACTGTGAGGGCGGTGAGCCCCTGGCCCAGGTTGCCCAGAGAAGCTGTGGCTGCCCCATCCCTGGAGGTGTTCAAGGCCAGGTTGGACGGGGCTTGGAGCAACCTGGTCTGGTGGGAGGTGTTCCTGCCCATAGCAGGGGGGGTGGAACTAGATGATCTTTCAGGTCCCTTCCAATCTAAGCCATTCTATGATTCTATTATTTTATGATTGTCTGGGCCCAGTCTTTCAGCCCGTCAACCCACTTCACTGCCTGCTCATCCAGCACCTACATCAACAGCTTCTGTAGGGGGATCTTACAGGAGACAGTGTCAAAGGCCTTGTCAACAACATCCACCGCTCTCCCCTCATCTACTAGGTCAGTCACGTCATCGCAGAAGTTTATTGAGTTGGTGAAGTGTTGTTACTCAACATTCAATGCTACTCAAAACACATCACTTATGACTTTGTGGGGGCAGAGGTCTTTTGGCAAGACATCGATTCTTCAAGTGGACGTTTCACTGCCCATAACCTACCATCCCAGTGAGGTCTCACTTGGGTTTTCACAATTAATGGTGCCTGATTTGCCATTTTAACAGCTCTGTTCATTCCTTGCAGCTCCTCGCTTGTCCGCTTTCTCTCAGCAAAGTGGAGCGTGGCCTTTCACAGGCTTCTTTACCTCAGCTGGCTTTAGCTCTTGGCACCCAACCGTCCTTGAGAAGAGCAGCTCAGCAGGCCTCGGCCCCTCTGTGTGGGGATGGCTGTAACGCCTGGCGGCATCCCTCAGGCCTGTTCATAGGTGGTACCGGTGACATCTTTGGCCTCATCCCAAGCGGCCACTGTCACCACGGCTGATGCTCCACAAGGGCCTTTCTCTCAGCAAGGGGGGGGGGGTGTCCACGTGCTGCCGTGCCCACCTCCACCTCAGCCCTCCGCCATTGCGCCCCCCACCGGGGCCGGGGGGGGACGATGTCGGGACGGGGCTGTGAGGAGCGAGGTGAATTTTCGGGATGAGGAGGAGAGCCAATGGCGGGTGGGGGATGAGATGACCATGAGGCCACTGAGGTGGCCAGCCCCGCGCGCGCCGCTGGGTGGTAGGCGGGGCTGCCCGCCTCGCGCGCGCCTCCCGCCCCGCTGCTGGGCGTGGCGTGGCGCGGGGAGGGGTGTGCGCGTGTGTGCCCGCTCCCCCCCCTCCCCGGTCCGAGCGGGGCGTGGCGCGGCCATGGCGCGGGTGCTGGTGGTGGGCNGGCGCTGCTGCTGGGGGCAGCGCTGGGCCGCGTCGCCGTCTGGGACAAGGCGCGGGGCGCAGGTGGGCCCCGGCGCGCGGCGTGGAGGGGCGGGAGGCGCGGCGCGGCGCGGAGTGGCAGTCTCTGACTGGCTGACTGGCTGTCGCGCAGGGGGCCGCATGAGCACGAGCCGCAGCGCGCGGGACGCCGCCTGCACCGCCGACCTGGGCGCGCAGTACGTTACCCGCGAGGCGGAGCGCGCGGGGACGCGCGGCAGGTGAGCCACGCCCCCTCGCCCCCCTCCAGCCACGCCCCCNCGGCCGGCCCTGCCCGGCCCTGCCCGGCCCTGCCCGGCGGCCTCGCAGCTCGACGGTTTTCACCCGTGGTGCGGCCCCGCTGCTTAAACTCACGGAGGTCTTTGGTGTTTCAAGAGCTGGCACGCCTCAGGGTCGCCTAAGTGCCACGCAGGTGATGGAAAGCTGGGTGTGAAAGGCAAAGTGTCAGGTGTTTTGTCTCCGCGGGGACACGACATCTCAGCCCTGAGGAGTGGCTAGCTGTGGGGACGGGGAGGGGGGGATGGTGTTCGTGGGGCCTGCTTGGGCTTGCTGGGTGTGTAGGGTGGTATGTGATGTAGGAGTGTGTAAAAACGCAAAGTTTGTGTGGAAATCAGGGGAAGAGGCAGGTGTTTTGCAGGCCCTCATGTCCAGCTGCTGGAGTATTTGTGTGCCCCATGGTGGCAATGTGGTCTGTACTGATATTTACAGCTCTAAGTAACTGTCTGGTATGCCCCTGCCATGGTTAGTCCTGAAACCTTCAGGTGGAACTGCTGACAATTCCTATTACAGGCATGGTAGGCAGCCTTGGTCTCGCGTAAAAGACCAACCCCCAATAAAATAGTAAGGTAGTTCGTCATTTTATAGCTACGGTTTTTGTTCATGCATAGCCTGGCTTGAAACACAGGTTGAACCTCATGCAGTCATTAAAAACTGTTCTCTAAGTTTGCAAGTTAGGCTGGTCTTAACTTGAATTGTGCAAAATAACGACAGCTGCCATTGGTTTTCATGCAATGTATTTTCATCTCTGTGTTGTTGGCCCCCTTTAAGCTTCTACGAGGAACTTCTGTCTCATGGCATCTTGGAACCGCTGACTGCACCCATTGAAGGAATGGTAGTGAAAGAAGGCTCATGCAATTACATGGCACCCCAGGGCATCTCCTCGGTTGTCAAGTATTATTTAAAACAGTCAGGTAATTTTTTAGATGCCTTTGTATGAAATGAAAGGTTTTAATGGTTGTGGTTTTGATTACATTCTTGAACTGTCTTTCAAATTTAAATCTCCAATGAGAATGTTCCTTCTTTGTTTATGTGTGTCTTGAGGTTGCTTAGGTGGATAAACATGTCTGGGAGCAATTTAAATTTCCAAGTCCTGCAGGTGCTTCACTGACTTCAGCTGCACTGCCGTCATATAAAAATGTCTATACAAATATAATGTCTGTAGCATCAGGGACCAAGCTTCTATTTACACTGTTGGCTTTAGCATATGAAAGTCAGACCTAACACAATTAGGAAGGAGATAATTTAGTGGGATTGAGGCCATGGTTGAGGACAGATTTGAGCTGCAGGTTGAATGAGGTGAGTGTTTGGGTGTTTTTTTGCACGAGTGTGTCCTTAACTTAACTGTGCTGTTTAACTGAGCAACTGGGAGCAAAGCAGTGAGCTATATCCTGTGTTGTGTAGAAATGAGCGCTTATGCAGTATGTGAGCCTACTGTGTTGAAAATCCTTTAGAAAAGACTGAAGGAGAAGATCATCCGCTAGTTTAAACTGTGTAACTGCCGCATTAGGTGTAATGTGGCAGAACCACTTGTACAGTTTAGTGACTAATTTAACTCTGGTTTGAAAAGTGTTAGCTTTATAAGCAGTCAAGCTTTGCTCCTTTTGTGTGATTAGTTTTGTCTGGTTTTTAATTAGCAGGTGTTTTAGACCCTAATCTTGCAAATAATTACCATGTTCCTGTCTTCTGATATGTGAGAGATGCTAACAGGGGCAACGCTTTTTTTCAGCTCCTGGGGGCGTGCTTTGATTGCTTATCCGGTGCCGCCTCCTGCACTCATCGGATTTCACTGTGAATTGGTTCATCTCACTAAACCCACAGTAAACTAACCCAACAAAGGGAGCAGCTGGTAGTTTTACATCTGTTTACTGAGGTGAATCATGTTGGAGAGGAGTCAGATGTATACCAACCCTAACACAGGGCAGTGATGGGATCTTTCAGCTGATGAGGATCCCCTCTTTTAATGTCATATGCAGGCTGTTAAATTGATTCAACCTAATTTGTGAAAATTTGTGCTAAGACTGTCTGTATGCTTCGCTGTTTACAAGTCATCCTGTTACTAAGGGAAACTACTCTGCATTTTCTCTGTGGAATTCACTGTTACATGTATTTAATTTCTTCTTTTTCCAAGCAGGTGCAGATGTCTTCTATGAACAGCATGTAACTTGCATCTCTCTCCGAGATGGGAAATGGGAAGTCTCCAGGAAAATGGGACCTCCGGAACAGTTTGATATAGTTATTCTCACAATGCCTGTTCCACAAATTCTTCAGCTGCAAGGTGACATTGTAAACAGTAAGTTCACACCTCAGAATCACAGGTATCTAGCCAAAAATGGCAATTGAGCACCTTGTATAGAAAGAAACACTCAACAGCCTGAGCTGTCTCTTAATTTCCGCCAGAATAGGGTGAATCTGAAAATGATAGGAGGTGGGTAATTTCAAGGTCGCATGTGTGGCATGTGAGCGGTAATACTTTGATAGCAAAAATATCTAAATAGGTAAGTCAGTCTTTAATCTGATCTTTAATTTTTTGCCGACTTCTAAATCAGGACTTATCTTTCTGTAACTTGAAAATAGTTATTGAATCAGACCTCAGCTGGTCCCCACATGGTGGTTTCCTTGTCACTGTCTCTTTGTCAACATGTCATGCTGAATTTCAGTGCTGCCCTTGGTATGTTTGCAGCAGGAATGACCCAGAGAATAAGACTTGAATAACAACTGTGCTGTGGGGAAAAATCCCTAGGGCATTTCAGTGAGCCTAAAATTGTATGAAATGCAGGGGAGGAAAAAGTCCAGCTTGGAACTCTTTGGTCTCTAGTTTGTAAGACAAAAGCCTCTCAGACCATCCAGCTTGTTTGCTGTTTCTGGCTGCCCCCTGGGGGTTGTATTCCCCAAACATGAGTAAATTTCAGTTATCTCTTGGTGACTTATTGGGGCGAATGTGTTAACAGTGCCATGGAGGCTTAGAAAGAGCAGCTCAGTGCTGAGAAAGAAGTGTAAGCTCAGGTCTGGACAAGTTTACTAGCTTACGTGCATCGTCTCAGGTGTGAGGCTTCCAGGGCCAGCTTTTCTTGGAAGTCAGGCTGGTGAATCCTGCTCACCAATGCTAGCCCTGTGCACAGTCAGTTACTGCCAACAGTGGGCTCCCAGCAGCACTGTTTCTGGGAGGGCTGGTTAGCTGAGGTGCTGCCAAGCCTGTGAGCAAATCTGGTGTGTTTGCTGTGAGCCTTGATCCTTGTGGAACAGCCACCGTGAGGATTTATAGGGCAGAGATCTTCATGCAACTCTACGGGAGATGGCTCTGGGGGCTGGTGCTGAGCAGAAGCCAGGAAACCTGGCCTGTGCTGAGCCTGGCAGAGCCATTTGAAGTGTGCTGGGGCTGTGGATTTATCACCTCAGCTGCAATGTTGTATGGGGGGAGGTGGGTCTGGCCCATGCTGTTCTTTCAAACGGTCATCGATAGTGAGAGTCCTGGGAATGGGAGAAAAGTAGAGGTAGTGTGTAGTACTGTTTTCTCAGAGTCTTCCTGAGGTTCCTCTAGTCTGCATCTCAAGGCCCTCCTCAGTCAGAGTGCATGTCTTCGCAAATTGTTTTTCTTGGGGTAATTAAATCCTTTCACGTCCAAAAAGCGGGCAGTTCCCCCTCAGAAGGTGTAGTTGAGGTGAACGGTTCATTTCACCTGCTCTTGGAGTGCTGGAACTGTCAGATACTTTCCGCAACATTATTTTCTTAATCTTCTGTGTAATCTCTGTATAACTGCAGGATTAACTTTTACCTGAGGGAACCCAGCGAGTTTTGTCTTCTCCTCCCTTCTCCTCCCAATTTCTCTTCCTCCCTCTGCCTGTACTGTGTGTGAGACCAGCTTCAAGGTTTCCAACCTGGAATTCTTCATCTCGGGCAGCAGGACTGATTTCCCATACCCTGAAGTTCCTTAATGTTGGAGCTGTTGGCTTCTTTACTGCTGTTACTTTAGGCTAAGAAGTGAGGGGAATAAAATGAAGGTGTTTCAGAGCCTGAATAGGGTGTAGATTTTGGATTCTTTTTGACTTACAGGGGGTCAGGGTACATCACTGTGTCTCTAAATCTCAACCTTATATTGATTGCACGTCCAAGAGCTGAATTTTGCTGACAGAGAACGGGGGTTTCCCGGATCCGCCTCTTTTGGGATTTTAAGCTGCAATTTCATGTTAAGCTTAAGGTAGTTAACTGTGGACATCTGCTGAAAGGAATAGTCATCCTCTCCCCTCCATGCTGATGCTGTGGGTACCATGCTGGGATATCGGACCTGCTCCCTGTTTTGACCCCAAAACTGACTCTCATGGTGCAAATGAATACGTGAGTGTTCACTTGGCTATGCAAGCCGATCTGACTTGTTGAGCAACAGCCTGGTCACTAGTGTTAGCTTGCACATACACTGAGTGAGCTTCCTTACCTGTAAAGCAGTTGAGTCATCTGTATGCTCTCGTCTTCCAAATCCAGAGACAAAATTTCATGATTCTAATGGAAAACATATTTGTGCATTGCTGGTATACAAACTAGCAACTCCAGCTGCTCCTGGCAGGGGAGGTTCTTGCTCCTTTCTGCAGACTTCCCCCTTGCCGTCACGCGGGGTGGAAGGAATCATTTTGCCACCGTGCTCATGCTGCAGCTGAAATGAGGGATGTGCGGAGTTGGAGGGCTTTCTCCTTCTAGCAGCAGCCGCCTGTGCGGCCAGCTCAAAGGTCATGTGTAACTACTCTGAGACTGCAGGCAAGGGGCTTGAAGTGAAGGGGGGCCGAATTTAGGAGTACAGCTACCTTAATTGGGGGTCTTGAAGGCCTTTATTATAGAGAAGACAAACACTGAAGCTAAAATGAAGGATGTGGCTTGGCGCCTTGTGGTAATATTAATCTTGGTCACTGTTGTGATTTGTGATGAGCAGTGTCAATGGAGCAAGCTTTGGCCAATTCCCCAACAGCCCCATTTTTGACTGTAACTAGCCTTTACTGCACACCCTCCTTTGCTTCAGTGTGTCATCCCTACTTTGACAGCTTCTTAATTAGAGGCAGCTCGTTTAAGGATCGTCCATATCCTCCATAATTTTCCTCCGCTTTTCCTATCTGAGGTAGTGCTCTGACATGCCTTTTCACATCAGTTTTACTGCACACTGGAGATTGAACTGCTAGCTGTGTACCTGTGCCAGGTTCCATTTTAGCCTTTTTGGTATGAATTGTATCTATCAGTTCAAAGCCAAATGAAGTTTTAAATGGATTTTGATGAGGCATTGTTAGCATTAATGTATAGATAAAGGCTGTAAAATAAGTGAAGGTGCAAGGGAAGAGCTAGGTGGAGTAGGTGTGTGGGTAGTGTGGAGTGTGTGTGTGGAGTAGGTGATATTTTGATCCATTACTGAGCATTGGAATTAGCCTTTGATATTTGTGCATAGAAGAACCTGAGTTGGAGACTTCAAATGACTACCCAGAAGTGGTAATTCACACTTTGCAGGAATTCACCATTTACCTGTTTGAGCCTTGACATCGACTGTGTCACATCGGTACTTTCCTCTTGCTTGAGAATATTTAACTGTCTGACTATTGTATTCTTAAGCAGTGATCCCATAGATGATTTCCATAAACATCCAGTATGGTTTTTTTAATAACTAAACAGTTTGGACACCTATGCTCATGTTTTCAGAGGTGTGTCCTGAAATTTAGTCTGTTACATTTGTAGTTAGGTGCTTCAACAAAAGCATCCTGCGTGCGTGTGTGTTGTGAGTTCCTCTTCATTGCAGAACTGGTTTTTTGAAAATCAGTTTCATTTATTTACAAGATATCCAGAGAATTAAGACTGTGAAATAATGACCCTCCCAAATTTTATGTTCAGTTGCAAAGTTTCCATTTTAATACTTAAAGCTCTGCAGACGAAAGCTTTCACTAGCCTGTTTTATTAATTTGTGTCTTTTCCCTGTTCTTTAACCTTTTAGATGAGCCTGAACATTATGTCAATGTGAAATTGTATACATTTAGGAGGAGACAGAATTAAGTGGCTTTTGGCAACCTAGAATTACCATTTTAAATGGACTGTGTGAGAAATGACTATTCCAGAATTACTTCTCTTCTGAATGTAAAGCCAGAAGTTAGATTAATAGAGAATGTAGTGTGTATACACACCTATTTTTTACTTTTATACATATATATAAAGTGTGTATATATACACACACATATGTACATGTGTATGCCTGCATTTACATATATAAAGTATTTTGTCCTGTTTACTTGTATTTTGTTCGGTTCGTATTCTTAGGATTTTGCGAGCATTTATCAATTCTTAACTGAAAAGGGGCAGGGAAGGAAGTGGCTTGCCTACGGCCAATCTGTTTAGATTTATTCATCTTTATTTTCAACCTTTATTCATTCCCACTACAGCTCTTGTGCTCGAATAGACTTTATCAGTTGCACATTTAGCAATAGCAGAGAAGAAGCAGTAATAATGCTGCTGGAAGTCATAAGCTTTGAAATCTCTTACACAGGTAAAGTTGTTGAATTCGTGGTCTGTGAAACAGGCATTCTTAGGGCTCTTTGATACTGGTATCTGATGAAATTACCCTTCACTGATTTGATTTGGTTGGTTTTGATTCAGAAATTGTCCCCCCTGTGTTTACTTGAAGTTATGTAGAATTACCAAACAAAATCAAAAGGAAAAAAAAATCCTTTTGCAATGTCTTCATTTTTCCCTTGCTTTCCTTTCTTGACATAACATGTGGTATGTGAAGAGTTAGTAACTTTCTAAGCTTTTAAAATAGCTGAGTACTCGTATTGGGTTGAGGTGGAAGGGGAAAAGGTAGTTATAGCTCCTTGCAACATGTTTGGAACAACAATAGGTGGCAGCAATCAAATGATGTTTAGGACAGCCAGCTTGAATAACTAAATTAAATTTAGTACACTTATTTGTATTTGGGCTTTACATGTTTTGGTAGTAAATATTGTGGTTATGCAGAAGGTAAAAGGAAAATGAATAAATGTTTCTGAGTTTTGTAATGTAAATTCAGTATCAGAAAAGGAATAAATTTACTTAAAAGCAGGATCTTTGCAAATGAAAGGACTAGATTTTGCAAATGTTCATCATCTAATAGTATTTCAGACATGCTGGACTGCTATATTGGCTGCTGATGTTAGAAAAATCCTGGATTTATATACCAGAATCCATATGATCACCAAGCAATATAGTCCTTTTTTGTGCTTTTTCAAATTGGATTGACAACCTTTTTCATCAACTCTGTTTTTAGTAAGATGTTTGGCAACATGGCAATTAAAGATTGCAACAATTTGCAGTAGTTTTTATCTGTGTGTTCAGAATGTTTTCATTAAGTTGCTTTACTTGGAATTTAAAATTACAGTTCCGCCTGTTTAATCTGCTAATAAAATGGAATCGCTTGTCTTTTGTTTCAAGCCTGACCTACTTTTTTTTCCATCTGTGTGAATGTCCCACATGTTTTAAATAATACAAGCAGATGAGAAGACACAAGTAAAATAGGACTATTTACGTAGGGAGGCTTTATAATGTGAATTAGAAAAGCACAACTCTGATAATTTTTCATGAGTCCCGAGTTGTTGCTGAGCGAATGTGTTTATTTTTGGATAGCATGACGATAAATTCTGAATTTTGTAATTCCAGTTCCAAGCAATCTTAGCGGGGCTTATCCAAGCTTTGAGTTTGCTCTTGTTACCTAACATATCTAAAATGTCTAGTGTAAACATGTACACTGATTTGTTAGTTACTTATCAGACCTTAGGAGCTGAGGTCACACCGTGCAAATATTTGTGCTTTCTGGAAATACAAGTAGTTATTAATTCCGCATGAGACTAGCTGTTGATATTCATGTGGTCCATTAAAAACCTGTCACTCACTTAACACAGAAGCGCGCTAGTACTGACTGAGGCTGTGGTAGCAGGAGGATCCGTGTTGGTAAAATCAGGCAATACATTCTGATAGAAGTGTGAGAGGCCATTGTCTGGTTTACCAGTGCTGCAGCAGAAACGTGGGGCATCTTACTCAGTAGCAAAACCCTCTGTCCTTGCCTGTGGGAGAACTGTTTGCGCAATGCAGCTGGACAGAATACAGCTTTCCTTCACTGTAACCTAACACTTAGGATGAGTTGTCCTTTGTTTCACTTCTGGCTGTGAATCTCACCTGTGATTCAGTGCGTGGCATCCTGTCCCTACCTCCCGCTGCTGCTCTCAGCTCCAAATCTCGCCTTCTGCTGCAGTGTTTTGTACCCTCCTGTGAGTTGATCTGACTCGCCAATCCAGTGAGATCTATAGGTAAGCGTGGGGGTTGTCTTTGCTCGGTCAAGGAGTTGTGTTAGTTTGTGGAATGGTCTGACAAGCCTGAGAAAGCAGGCAGAAGGGAGAGGGTGGGACCACACATCTGGGAGCACAGGAGGGTCTAAGCAGGAGCAGCGCATGGTTGCTTGTCGGTTCGGCTGCCACTGAAACCGCTACGACAGCCTTTAAAGCAAGCGAAGTTGTTACCTGTTCTCTGCAGCTCAGGTATAGCCTCCCTTCTTAGGGAGTACTTTTTAAAAACAGGCTACTGCAGCTGGAATTGCACATCAGGAAAAAAAAATTAAAGTAGGCCATGTGTGTTCTTAAGCGTGTGTTTGACTTAGCCTATTTTTAGGTGCTTCTTTATATCCGGAGTACTTATAAGTACTTGTTCTGCAGTTACTAGTTGAACACATTGAAAGCCTATCAAGTCAAATAAGCTAGCACACTGATTCCAGTCACCCTCTTTGTCTGGTAAGTGTGAGGATTAAACCCGATGTGTGTGAGTGCGAGCGGTTTGAAAAAGAGAACGAAATAGAAAATATATTAGATAAAGGGCTACTTTGCATTTTATTGTTGTCAGTCAACACTGTCTGCCTTTGGTAGAAAGCTGAAACTTTGATTTGACAGATCTCAGAGTAAAACAGAAGGAAAAAAAGCAAGATACGATGCTGGAAGAGGAAAGTATGCTGCCTTTTGTCTTCAGACTTGGGGGGAGCGGGGCAGCTGCTTCCCACTCTAGGGGAACCCACGATAGATCCTTTTGCCAGACCAGGATGACAGCTCTTGAACAGAAACCCCACAGAGAGGGTTTTGCTCTGTCACAGCATCTTTTTTTAGTGCCTGGTAACGTTGCAGAAACACTTCTTCCAGCAGTCCCTATTACTTGTTCTACCCTACCTCCAGCAAGTCAGCTGTATCGTCACAACCATCTGTGGGCCCGCAGTAACGCAGTCCCCTCCGCCCCTTCCCCCGTCCTCCTCCCCCTCCTCCCAAAAGGCGGGGGAGTTATTTTTAGCAGCATCAGTGGTGTGATCTTCAGTTCGCCATGTGGCCCACAGACTTACTGGCATGTTATTGTGCTTTCAGCAAGGGTAGAAGAGCAGCACAGGGGCTGTGCGAGGGATTGAACAGCGTGAGCAAAGAAATGCTCGTGAATCTGCAGTTTGAATTCTAAGCTTAGGTTTCCTGTGTGGTCCCAGGAGAGATTCGGAGCACCTGCATGTTAAATGGGCAGCAGATTGTGCTGATTTAGCTAAATCAGTTTTAAAAAAAATTACTTCTGACGTATCAGGCAGTGCTGCTTTTGTGTGTTGACGCACTTAATTTAGCCTGATCTGGCTATCTGTAACTACTGGAACCTGGATGGTAACCTGCTTATCTTCCTGTCCCTACTGCCTATGCTGGTGGGCAGAGTGCTTTAATAGCAGGGGACTTGATCACAGAACTTTATTTAATGCTTGTTTTACCTATTTATGTCATTGTAGTAGTGTACCACAAAACAGAGCGGACCCCAGGAATATCAGATCAGGTAAACGTGAGCCCATGTGCGTATGCACACATTAGGTTTTTTTTCTAAATAATAAAGGTGATGGTATTTGAACGCAGGACATACTTGGAACAGAACAAATAAATGCTCTAAAATTTGTTTATCTCCACAATAAACACAGATACCTCTCAGTTTTTCCCAACAGCAGGCAGTCTTTGGTACTGTTCAGGGATTGTGTTTAGATAGAGAAATCTTTCCAAAGCTGCTCTTTGCCATGAGCCTAAAGGAGGGGAAAAAAAAAAAAAAAAAGTTCCCTGCCAAGAAATATGACCAAACTGAGCAATTCTGAAACTTCTTTATTTGTGTCTCGTGGGACATGCATTTAATGAGCTGATGGTTTCTGTGTTGTAAGAAGCTTGGATGTGCCACTAAGAACTTATTCTTTGGTACGTCTAGTTAAGGCATTTATATCAGAATTGAATTTTTAGATCCTGAATCTAAAATGGTTTGATTTTTGGGAAACAATGAAAATATGCATCTGACCCCTCCCTTTGTATAAAGTCCTTTTTTGTTTGAAGTTTTTGCTCTTGTTTTATTTTGGGGTGGGAGGGAGATGGGGAAACACATTTAGAAAAGCTCTCCCTCCTTCCCTGTGACCACACCTGCTCAGCATACTTGGGAGAGAAATGCGCGAAGGTGACCACAGGCTGACTTTGACTTTATAGCCTTCGTTTTGATGTAAAATCTACAACTCAAACTAGTGCTTTTATAAAGTTGAAAACCTTTGAAAAGCCTGGTGCAGGTTTGCAAGCAGTCTTTACATTTAATTGCTTGCTTTGGGATTATATTTTTTTTTTAATTAGTGCTGCAATCAAGTAGGCAGACAGAAGTCTTCACTGGAACACATTATTTTTTTTTTTTAATGCTATGTGCATTTTAATATATTCTCATAGTTTAGGCAGTGCCTCTAGACTGGATGGGTTTTCGTGGATTTCTAGGGGTTTTTTAATAGTTGCTGGCCACTTGCACCACTGTAATTGAGACCGTTCTTTTATAACGATTATCTTTACCTCCCACGGATATGTCTGCAAACTTTTAAGTTATTTTTGCAGTCCACATCTGGATTACAGCAGGAAAAAAAATAATATTAATTTTAAATTTAATGAGATTTTGGCTTCATTGAGTCAGACATAAAATTTGCATTGAGCTTGCAGTCAGCTTTTCATGGTTGGCATCATAATTTCCAAGAACGTATGGTATGCTCTTGTATTAAAAAACCCCTCAGGGATAACTTACCCTCAGACACTTTTGTAGAAGCTAAATTACCTTCCTTCTCCTGTGCCAAGTGAGATGTAGATGGTAGGGGTTTTTATTTTGCAGAACCGTCACAGTGAACATTGTCAGATTCAAGGTGTCAGATGGATCAGCTCACTGATGTGGCTGAAAACTAACACTAGGGGAAAAATCCAACAACTTAAAAGGTTTGTGTTTGTGTCAGCAGGTTGGTCTGGTTTAGTCTGTGGCTGTGTGGGCTCCAGGGCTGAGCAAACCTGAGAGAGATGTGAACCCCATCTCTATTTAGAAATTTGCAGTCGGATCAGTTGAAGCTGACTGTGAAAATTAGGATGCAGGCATGTGTCCTCTGTCCCCTTGCGTTCAGCCTGTTCCTTACTAGATTAAAACCTGGGTCAGTTCCTTAATTCTCTTCCCTGCATGGCCAGCAGGCAGCCGTGTCACAGAATCATAAGAATTGTCTAGGTTGGAAGGGACCTTTAAGATCATCGAGTCCAACCATCAACCTAACACTGCCAAAACCACCACTAACCCACGTCCCTAACTGAAATTCGGCTGGGGGGTGTAGTAGCAGAAAAGACCAGGCAGCAGTGGCTTATGTTGTCAGGGAAGCTGAGAACAGTGCCTTTTTTCTTCTATAATTTCCATCCAGAATATTATCATAGCCTGTTAGTATTTTAGCTATATTGTGTTTTGGATTTACCTGCATTGCCTTAGAAGCCTGCATTTACTGTTGGCTACCTTGCTCTTCTTTAGGATTTGGATTACTTGCTAAATCCACCTTCCCAGAGGCACTTGGAGCACTGTATGGGGTCTCCTGTGACTCTTATTTTTTTAAAAAAAAGCCCCGATAAACTTTGTTCAGTGACTAGCGTAGCTCTCACCTCATTTCAAGATAGAATCTGACTTTGTAACCCAGTATTTCAGAAGCTGCTGATAATATTTTCTTCAGATTTACTGTTATTTCCAGTATTTTGGTTTGCGTTGGTGTTTGACAGAATTAACTCTGTTCTGAGACTTGTAATCGTAAGGTATGCTCTGCTGTTCTGACCCGCGCGAGTTTCCCGAGAGCTCGCAGCTGCCTGTGGGTCCTCACCTGAGTTGTGCCTCGACTGGGAGCGGAGGGTGAAGTTTATGCTGTGTCAAATAGCATGCCTGGAGGTAAGGTCTCGCGTTTGTCGTGTACCTTAATAGTTTGTTTGAAAACTGTAAATATTGCCTGAGCTTGATAATGAAAGGCAGATGTGAGGCTTCCCAAAGCTCTTTGAGTCTTGAGTTCATTTATCTGAATTTCTGTTTTCTTTAGCAGCTGTTTTAGTATCTACCATCAGTTCTTTATATAGTTTTGAGGGGTTGAGAACTTTTTCACACGTGGTTTATGGAACAACTTTAAGTACTGCTTCACTATTTTTTTATTTTTTTAATTATTTTTAATTTTTTTAATATTATTTTTTAATTATTAAAGTCGTCTCATTTTTAATGGCTGGACTACCGAATAATAACAGTCTAGCAGTTGAATGTAGTAAACGTCAAACATCTCCTGTTTGTCCCGAAGGTGTTTTGGGCTTTGCTCTTGCACCTGATTTTGTTGACTACTGAAATTTTAATCTTTGAAATTATGAGTTATCTCACTTTGAATGAGAAGCCCTCATGTATGTAAGTAAAACTTGGTGGAAAGAAGATTTAAAACACTAGTTAGTAGCTTATTAGCAGTTGTCAGGTGGGTGATGATAAGTATTTGGATCCCACTGATCAGAATTCGCTCTTAGGGTGATCAGGGTGGGCTTGGATGTTGGTTATGTTTCAGGAAGCACCATGTGTATAGTTGTTTTCCCATTCCACTGCTGTCCAACAGGGTAAGCAGGCAGTCTCACACTCCTAAAGCTTATTTAGTTTAGGAAATGGAATAGGCTAGGTGAGAAACGAAGGTGTGATCAGTCATCTTTATTGACTTACTTGTCTAAGCACCATATGTTACAGCAGTGGACTTGGTTGCTACAGACTATTAAAAATTTAAAGAATATATATACGTGTGAAATGTAAAGAATATATATAGGGCTACAAAGATGATTAGGGGATTGGAGCATCTTTCTGATGAGGAAAGGCTGAGGGACTTGGGGCTTTTTAGTCTGGAGAAGAGAAGACTGAGGGGGGATCTTATCAATGCTTATAAATACTTAGAGGGAGGGTGCCAGGGGGATGGGAACAGTCTTTTTCCAGTGGTGCCCAGTGACAGGACAAGAGGGAACGGGCACAAACTTGAACATAGGAAGTTCCATCTAAACATGAGAAGGAACTTCTTTCCTGTGAGGGTGGCAGAGCACTGGCACAGGCTGCCCAGAGAGGTGGGGGGTCTCCCACTCTGAAGCCATTCCAAACCCACCTGGATGCCGCCCTGTGCAACTGCTGTAGGTGCCCCTGCTCTGGCAGGGGTTGGGACTGGGTGAGCTCCAGAGGGCCCTTCCAACCTTGACCAGTCTGGGATTCTGTGATGTTGCCTATTTAACGGGATTAAAGCTATCCTTTCACTTGATTTATTCAAAAGAACAAGGGACATGCAAATAAGGCTTTCCAGAGTCAGTCCTGTTGGACCAGTAGCCTCTGAGTCTATTCCCTTCCCAAAAGTAATGCTTTAAAAATACGGCTGGACTGAAATGTGGCTGATTGGTGCTCCTCTGTAAAGATAGGTATGAGAGGGTAAGTGTAATACCTGTACATAAAGAAAGATTTATTAATCCCTTCTCATTGGATTCTTACTTTAAGGAGAACAGGGTAGCTGCCTGTGGAAATTTAGGAAAGTAAATTTTATTAAATTAACTGTGTGCAGACATCAAGTGGCTTAAGCATCTTGCAGACACTTAAGTGACTGCAGAACAAGAAAATGGTGTACGACTTTGTAAAGCATAAAAGAAATAGCTTTGCTGGCTGTTTGCTTATCCTTTTCTCACCAGCACAGTAGAAAGTATATTTTGGAATATTGATCAAAACTCCTTTCATCTATTCTGAATTAAGGTGTGCTTGTTGCAAAAGTAAGCTTGAAACCAACACTCACATTTTATAATGTATATTATGCTCAAAGACAGTTTAGAAGCAGGCAAAAAAAATAACTTGGAAATGATCACTTGTTTTCAAATAACTGAACTACTTTTAGAATTTATGCCCAACTGGATTGAAAAGGTTGGTTATTTCCATAAGATAGAATTGTCTAAGCAAGAGCTTAATTTTCTACTCTGAAGAAAATGCCGTGTAATTCTTACTGAAACAAAGAAAGTTGCCTCAAATTTGGGGTTTGAATATTTTTAATTCATCTGCAAAAGATAATCAGAAGAATTAAATACTGACTGAATCGAAATTCCTAGGGTCTCAGTGTCCTTTCCCATACTCGCATTTCAGCTAGCGTAATTTACCAAGGAAATCCTTGCTTAAATTTCAGAAATACAGATTTCTTGTAACTTTTAATGTTTTTGTATGCCAGTCTTCCTTTGCATTTACAGGAGGTTATCATCTCTTTGTGGTACCGTGTGGAATCTTAAACTTTTTAAAAAGTATCTCATGTGTGAAAGAGAGTGAGAATTTGTATAAAAACTGACATTTCTTCATCTTTGTGTTGTTAGCACTTTAGGGTGCTTGCGCTTCCCTAACATTTTCGTAAGGCGTCACCTACTAGATACCTTTAGATGTCAGTGTATGTCTCTCTGCATCGGGCTTGTGTGCTGCAGGACCCTGGCAAGGTTTGCATCTGTAATGTCGGAAAAAAGGTATATTAATGAATTGCATATCTGCCATGCTGTCAAAATGCTTCCATTTTGACAGCATCCAGGCATTGTAGTCTTAATTTGTGTACTGCTCAAAGGTCTGTGGAAGATCCTGATTTTGGCAAGCAAAAGTGGTATCGCCTTTTAAACTTCAACTCCTCAAAGTTTGTGCCCCTTCGTTCTTTAGAAGTACGTGTGGTTTTTCTACGTCTCCCCTCTCTGGTGATAAGCCACAATACCATGTTTTCTGCTTCAGATGCTGTGGAAGAAGTAGAAACACCATCAGATATTTGGAAAATGAATTTAACGCATCAGTTCTGGTTTGTGTTTTGTTTGTTGTTTTTTTTTTTTACACCCTTAAGGAGGTGGTAAAAATGCTGCAGTAATCCCATGGGGAAGAAGTCTGACAGTCCCTTGTGAACAGCTTCAGTTCGAGATTCGTTAGGGAGAATGGTTAGAGTTCAGGACTCGCAGGTGCTCAAAAACGTTGTGGTAGCCTGGGGTTTCAGAACCAAACTAAGCGGGATTTTTGAGTGGCTTGCTGGCCTGAACTGGGGGTTTATATCATCCAATTTTTAAAGGGTTTGGCTTTGTATTTTTTAAGCCCTCATAAATCTTCTGGCAGTGAAACTGTGTTTACAGGCAGCAAGATACATACTTACTTTGTTTCTTTCAAATTAGTGTTTGTTCTTTTCTGTCATGTTGCCTTTAGCCATAAATGTTATCTCCTTTTTTTTTTTTTTNAGTGTTTTTTTTTTTTTGTCTTGTTGCCTTTAGCCATAAATTTTATCTCCTTTTTTTTTTTTTTGGTGTCACCCTGGCAGTACTTGTATTTTGCTGTAAAGTCAAATGTCAAAATACTAGGTATTATAACAGTTTGGGGTTTAAGGTTCAATTTTCAGTGAGTGCCTGCATTTTCTTTTTTAATGGGATTTGCCAGGCAGATAAGTCTCCGCAATATTTTATGAGATCACTATTTCTGTTTTGTTTTTTTTTAAAATACTATGTCAGATTTAGCTATTAGAGTTGATAGTCACCACCAATAGTTAAAAAAGGCATAGACAGTTTTCCAAGAAATGGTTTGTTGTGGCAGGAGGAGGGGAGAGTTTGGCTTAATGGCAAGGAAATTTTAATTCTTTTCCCCATCTGTTTTTTTTTTTTNNNTATTTCCCCCCCCCCGTCCCCCATGTCACATTGAGCATTAATATTTTATAGCTGTGGCTTTTCTCCTTACAAGTAAGACAAGAGACTGGGGAACCAGGTTTTTAGGTTGTAAGCTTGATTGTATGTCTAAAATTGTGTGCATGATATGCACGCTCTAATTTATGAAAGTTGGATAAATTATGGCAGATTTGCAATCAGGCACAGCTTTCTTAATTTATCTGTGCTTTCAGAACACGTGCTGTGCATACTTGGTTGCATGTCTAAATCCTTTGGCAAGTCTGAGATGAGAGACAGGATGCAAAATGAAAGAATGTGTGATAAAACAAAAGAAATAAAACAGGTAAGACATCCAGAACATGTGATACAGATGAAGCCACATGAAACAACGTACTGATTGTGGGTGAAGCGTTACAAATCTATGCAGCTTTAATTTTATTTTTATTTTTTTTTAGCCATGCTGTTTTCTGTTAGTGATTATATTTTAGGTATGTCTGAATACCAGGCAAGGAAGTTGCTTAAAAAAGAAGCAAAAAAATTATTAATGGAACAGTAGTCTAGAAGTGTTGTCGGAACATGGACCTGCGAACTCTGTAGTGTGAGTGTGGTTTGTGTGCCAGTGCCATTTTCAGCTTTGAAGAAAGCTTAACTTCTCTTTATCACTATCTCACCCTGTGCAAATGGAGGTTAATGCTTACCACACAGATAAACACTGAGGGTAGGATAGGAAAGGTTTGATCAGGACTCGATTTTGAGACAAGAAAGCCTGTCTGGTGCTTTTCCGCTCTCTAGCTCATTTATAGATGGTAAAGTACATGGAGATGTAGCATAAAATTTAGTAAAATATTTGTATTAATCTACAGAAGCTCTTTCCCCTGTATAATGCTGTGACTGTTGTCAGACTCTCTGTGGTATTTTCCCGCTCTCCTTCTCACACATTTGAATAACCTGGCTTTTTAGGCTCGCTGATTTACTTTCCCAATATTTTTTCCCATCGTTACAGCACTGCAGCATTTACAAAGTGTTGCTTTCGTTGTTGCTCCTTTTATTAAGGACAACCTTAGCAGCAGGTGAGATATAAAAGGGCAGGAGAAACATACCGTGATGGTAACACATAGTCAACTTTGTATGTCTGCACATTACCCAATACTAGGCAAGGAAAGAAAACTGCTCACAGGAGAGATCATTGCATAACTCAGAACTGGAAATTAAATAGATTCATGTTACACTGAGAGGACTTATGGCACTTCACTTTGGTATGTTTTAGATCACCAAAAGAAGTCATGATACAAGAAAAAATGAGGTAGTTTATCTTTGTTCACCACATTCTGTGTCTCAACGAAGCACGTATTTTAAAAGAAAATAAGGAAGGAAAAAGAAGAACATGGTCACAGTGAAAGAAACTATTACCATGGCATGTCAGAGGCATATTTTACAAAATGTTACAATGAATTAACAAAATGCCTCATTTGGTTTCATAGGTTTTGTGAGGAGTGCTACACAGTGCATCATCATTTTAACTGGTAGATCAAACTACAGAACTTTCGAACCAACTCTAGATTAAATCTGTTATTAATTCAGTTATTTTTGCTAGCACAGCGGATTGATGCTTTTTTTCTCCCCATCATCATGTGTGCTGAAAATCATTGAAGTATTATGTTAGACGGACACTAAAACGTCAGCCATCTATCACAGCTACCAGTTAACACCAATTCACAACTGTTTCAAGTGAAACAATACAAGAGGAAACCAAATCTTATAATTCTTGTTAAAATGAAGTGTCTTATGCATTCACCCTGCAGAACAATTAGAGAAATTATTCTGTTATTTACCGGTTTCTCTGCAAACCTTAATGTACGTGTGTTTGCAGGCTCTCACTCCTGCATTGAGGTCTACGCCAGCACTTCCTTCAGCATGCAGCAAAAGGGGAGAGATGAGAATTTCTTCTAAGAGCATATGGTTTTATTTATAACGTGTTTCTCAGCTGTGACATTCATAGGCAGGGCTTACTTGTGTACTACACTCCCCCTCACTCTCTCAGCAAGCAAGCAAAAACTTCTGATATGTGCACTCAGGTGTTTTGTTGTTTTGTTTTGGTTTTTTTTTTAAAAGGCACATGGAAGTAGGTGGAGCTTTATTTTATCAAACTGAGGATAAACATTACTTCACTAAGATAGGGAAAACTAACTTTTATATAGTAGAAAAAAACCCCATAAACTTCCTAACTGAAAGTATGCTTCTTTGCATGGTAGCAGGTAACTTCTGTGTGTAGAATAATGCTGTATTTCCATCAGAAAATTCACTGATGATTGACAATATGGGAATTCTTGGAGAAGAAGGGAGAGTGACAGAAACTAGTCCAAACACAGATATTGTGGTGTGCACATGAACAGAAAAAGCTGTCCTTAAATGAACATATTGCTTGCTTGTTTTTTCTACTACGTGATGTTTAACTTAAAAATGCTAATAAACTACAGCCTCTTAGTCTGATCGCATCCAAGTGATTAATAGCATCTCTTGGTACTGTTTAAATAAGTCTTTTTTAAAAAAAAAATAATTATTTAAAAACTAATTGATGCTCACGTTCCCCTTTCAGATGCCTTTAACATTTACGTCTGTGACAGATGTGATACAAAAGGGAAGTACAAATATTTCAAATATAGATGTTAGTCTTAAACCTGCTGGCATTTTTTTATGGTGACCGTTACACAGTGTTGATTCATAGTGGTAGCACAGACTTTGTCATGTACCCCTGTCCTTCTCAGAGTGTTCTTTCTATTTTAATTTATAAATACAGGTATTTTGCAGGTTCATTAAACACTAGTAAAAAAATTGAATGCTCTCAGCTATGACCATCTTGCTCATCTTTTTTTCTGCAAATTTCTGTTTTTCCATTGACTTCTTCTCCATGCTTACAGGAAAACTAGAGTCTTATCCTGGTCTCATCTGCTCATGTGGAACAGGGTCATGATTTACTGTCTCTATAAAGCTGGGGACTTTCTGTGGTACGTTCCCGTGAAAACAAATGGAACTACGGTCACATTCCAGACAGTGGATTTTTGCCACTTCCTGTGCAATATGGACTCTATTTCTAAATGAAGACAAAAGCCTTTGTTCTGCTGAGTCACAGTCCAGAACAATAGACAGCTACAGAAAAGTTGGTACGCTTTGTTTCTCATTCCAGTTTTGACTTTGAGGTTCTCCCTTGTACTTGCTTCTCTCTTTTCTGTCTTCTTTCTTTATTTTTTTTTTTTTTAATGCTACAGTTGCAATATGATTTAGCATGCACGTTCCTGAATTTTTCGCTGAGCTCTGTTATTATAGTTCTCCCTTTTGGTTGCAGAAATCCTATTGACTATCACCGGTCTGCAGGTTTTGTCTACTTCACATAAAGCTGCTTTATGCAAGAGAGAAGTGGAAGGCAATTGATCAGCTTTCATGAGTCCAAAGCATATCATCTCCCAAGGTGATGAGTAATAATAAATTGTTATTTTTGAGGTGCCTCATTCATTGTTTGGTTGCTTTGAAATGCAGCTGACAACTCATTGAAACGTATTTGAGGGATGCAGGTTTACAGCCAGTAGGGTGTTATGGTAATAACAGGATATGATCCATGAAAAGGACTGCGTAACATAGATGTTATAATATGCCTGGAGCCATCGTGAGCAAATACCATTTGAATCTTTTGCAATATTGCTAAAAATTGTGATATTGCATAGTGTTATAGCCGGTGAAAATTACAGTTGGTTAGAAAAGTGTGTAAATGTGGTATTGTGAAAAGGGATGGAAAGGGAAGAAGGGGAAAAGAAAGGGCCCTGTGGGTGGCATCTCACTTTTGCACCAAATAGCAGTGGGATAGGAAGACCTGCCGTCTGTTAAAAGCTGCAGAGTCCAAATTTTGGTTTTAGAGAGCATAGTGCTGACTGATGCTAGCAGCAGGATCACAGGCTTATGTGAAATTTATGTGATGCTGTGATCAGTTAAATCCTTCTCCCTTACAGAGTAATGGGGCTGCTGGTAGCGTGGAGAAAGTGCACCTGCTGAATTGCTTGAAATGGGGGGGGAGGGAAGAGAAGGAAATCCATAGTGAAATAAAACCCTAGAGTAAGTTTTACACTCAGATATTTAATCCAATGCCTGCGTGAAGTAAAGCTGATTGCAAATTATTCCCAGGACAGATTTTAATGGGGTCTTGAAGGCTTTATCAGTTTCTTTTTGAAACTTCCGGCATCTCACCTTTTGTTACAACCACTGCTTGCAGCTTTATAATATATGTTTAGCTCTAGGAAAGCCTATACTTTGAGTGTTTTTTCCCCCATTAACATTATTAGTGCATTTTAATAAGAATTATTGCTAGCTTTTCACGATACTGATGGGCTAATCTGACTGAAGCTCTTTGAATCAAAAGACAAGGGGTATTTTGGACTGCAGTAAAGAATTGGGATGTGTGTTCCTGTGCGAAGGTATTTTGAGCCTCTTTATCTTTTTATCACTTCTTCACACTTCATGGCATGTCCTTCGCTGAAAAAGTGCACTGCAAGGTTTGGTATGTGTTTAGCTGCAATTTAGGTATATGTGTTTGTTTTACTTGAAAATTAATTTTAAATTGAGTTGCCTTAATTATACAGGGAACTTTTGAGATGAAGTTGGTAGGCAACAGCACTGACTGAGTAACTATGAATTCCTAGTTTTAGGTAATTGTCTTGAGAGAACTTTGGTAAATGAAAAAAAAAATACAAAATTCAGGAACTGTCCACACCAAAAAAATGTCTCAACAGAAAGAAAAAGAGGAAATAAAATGTGGAATCCCTGAATTCAGGAATAGAAGGAAGAAGTGAGAAGCAGTCAGCAGAAGAAATGGTGGTTATTAAAATTGATGGAAAATTTGAGCATCTGAAAAAAAACCAGAAGGATTTACCAGTATGTGCTGGATATTTATGTGAATATGCAGTAATGTGTGCCTTCTCAGAACCATGTTAAAGCAGGGGTAAGAGAATCCTGGAAAAGTATATAGGAAGAACTAAATTTGCTTTTAAAATAGTACTGTCACAAATTAATCACCAGCAAAGAAAGAAGATACTGGATCCAACAGTTTGTTCAATTCATCCTGCTCCAAGTTAATAGCAGAATTTCTATTGACTCTTTTATCATTACCAGATTTTGCCTTGGTTGCACCCTCCATCATACTGAGTATTGAAGGATGCAATTGCCTCTTTATTGAAGAAAGCCAAAAAATGAAGGAAATGAGTTTTGCAGAGCTACTGAGAATAGTAAGGGAATACATTAATCTAGCTGAAGGTGGAAACAAACCTGAATGTTGCCTGTGTAACACCCTGCCTATGGTAGCACAGCTGTATTTCAGTCAAATTATTTGAAAGAAAAGGTAGTGGATGCCCATGTAGTAAGAGGATGTTAGCAGAGAAGAAGATGATGCATGCATTAGTCTTGCCGAAGAGAAAGATAATTACTATCAACCATTATCTCTTTTTTTTTCCCCAAATTGTTACTTGATTAACATAATCAAGTTACAGTCAGAGCAATTGCTCTCAATTAGTACTTAGTTTGCCAATTACAGCTTCTATTTCAGACTTGAGAAAGGCAGGCAAGGTTAGTGAGCCTGAAAGTATGTCTGGTTTTTTTATGCTGTATCTGCTGAACTAATAGAGGGTATGATTTCTCTCACCAGCATGTGCCAAACTTGTACCCTTAAATGATCAAAGGCACAGCGACACAGTTATTTAAGATACCTTCATGTCTAAGAAGATTTAGCACTTTTATTTCTTGGCACACTTTTAAATCTTCCTTAAAAAAGACACTTCAGAGTAAATAAAAAAGCTAATTTAGTAGCTCTGAAAAAACTGGTACAAAAGATGACACAGCTGTGAACTGATTTTGAAAAATCCCTTAAAAAAGAAAATGTACGCACCATAATTCTGGATTTTTACTGGAACGAGCAAGTGCCTTCTATCTTTTTCCATGTGAAGACCCCTAATGTGTCAGCTGCTGCTGATTGGCTTTTTCATTTTTCACATTGGTGAGGGAAGAACTCCCCATCCGCTTTGTAACCTCAGCCTCTGTCCTCAATCCCTCCTTGATTTCCAGTGCAGCCCTATGCCAGGGAAGACCAACTAAAACATTTCCAGCAGGATGTCCATCTTCTTGCCTTTATGGAGTGTGATGGTTGACTGCGGCTTCCCAGGCTCGTGAACCTACCCTGGGGACTCATCCAGGTGTCTGGCTGGCTTTCTTGGGCACCACTCTGGTCAGGTCTAAAAATAGAGCCCTGCAAGATTGAGCCATCTACATTTCTTCCAGGAGTAGTCTACTGCTGGGTGGTTGTGGTTGTTAAAGAACCTCCTTTCCAGGGTTATTTTGATGCTGTCAATGCTGAGCAACCATGACTTTATGTTTGCAAAATGGTCTGGGATTTTCACCGGCTCTTCTGTTCACTCCTGGCAATGTTGGAAGCACAGCGTGGCACTTGACAGGTCTTGACTCCATGGCAATGACACTTTTTCTGCCCATCTTCGTGTCTGCCACCGTCACCTTGGAACCAAGAGATGGAGTTCCCATGTACTCCGAGTTGTGTCTTGCAAAGCAGAGCGATGTAAAGATGCATATTCTGCAGTTAGGTTTCCATCAAGATACAGAGGGATGATGATGTTCTCCCTTCAGCCTGGCCTTGGTGTCTTCAGTCACAGGACTTGTTTTTCTCTCCATGCAGAACCCACTTCACCTTAGGTTCAGTAAAGCTTTTTGTGTCCTCCGGTAGCTTTTACACCACCACCAGAGGAAGACAAATAATTCTATAACTAAAAAGTTTAATCAACTTTTGCTACTAACACTTTGTTGCTCAGTGTCAAAATTAAGGTTCACGTTTCAATCTCTGTGCAGAATGTGCTTCTCCTAAACGCTAGCTTGTAGCAAAACTACTTTCTATTTCCAGTTATTAAGTAGTCTCCAGCACCAGTCTTTCAACTTGACTGTGGTGCTTTTGTCTCTGGGCTAGGAATTCTGATGTGCCTCACTCAGCCAGCCGTACTTCTGATTGTACATACCCTGTGACTTCCAGAAGTGGTGTTCTTTGTCTCAGTTATTATTTGCCTTCATCATATGTGATTGGCAGAAGCTTACGGGATTTAATCAGAATGTTAAAAGGCCTCTTTTGACTGGGTTGGTGCTTTCTGTAGAGGAAATGTTTGTTGTTCTGTAAATAGTTGTTTTTTTCAACATGAACCTGGAACTGAGATCTTTTAGTCAAATAGGCCTGAAGTAAAACTCTGCAAAATTGGAGGGACTGAGATTTTTTTGGCTATTACAATACCTACTGTTTAGTGAAATGCCTGTGCCAAGATACTGCCAGTAGCACTTATCTGTCCTCAACAGCAAACAAAAAGGGGAGGCGGAAGAGTGAAATAAAAAAATATATATTGTTCAGTCAAGATAGATTAATAGTGTTACACACAAGCCACACTTCCTTGTTGGTTATATCAGTTCTTTGTATTTTTGTATGGTCTAAAAATGTCTTTCCCTGCTTTTTTTTCCGTTTGGGGAAATCGGAATGAGTGTTCCCTTTCTGTGGGAACAGTTGGTACCAAAAAGGCTTCATTTTGATATGTAAAAATGTTCATTTCAGGGTAGTGCACATACTGCTTTCTGTGGCTTGACTATGTTTTAGCACTTTATGAGAATTTTTTTCAAAGGTGGTGATATTTTATGTTGTAGAGAACAGTGGTCTTTAAGGGAGCATTGAATCAAATGGCTCTATGAGGTTTGGAATGTCTGAAAAACTTTGCTGAATTTTGCACAGTGGCTGCTGGGACAAGTACCTTTAGGAAATGAAACGTTTTGCTTTTCCCTTATTATGTCTACTGTCTGTGTATAAAATGAAGCTACTCATACAGGTGTCTGCAGAATGAGTTCCAGATAGTTTCCCAGATGTTTCTTCTTAAGTAGGAGCTGCATTTCAGAAAGGGTTAGTCCTCTCAAAGGCTGTCATGCTGACTGACAGCTTTTCCTGCTCTCAGCTTCATAATTTTCATAGTTTGTTGGGGAAGTGAACCGCATAGCCTCCAGACCACTTCCTTAGACTCTCAGGCACTGTTGTACAAGGCTGATCTGTTTCCATCAACATGTGAAATAAAATCAAAGCATCACATGAGTCAGTGTTGGATTTTTGTGTGGACATCAGCATTACCAGAATTTAGGAAAAGAAAATGCAGGTAGGTGGGTGAATAGGACTCACTGAATATTTTTTGGCTTTGTTACATCAGTTTCATCAACATTGCAGTAAAACAAAGAGGTGTGTCTATGGTATTACTGTTCCAGGGAAATCTGAGATCCTTTCTCATCTTAAAATGTCCAATGTGGTTACACTCATCTATCACCCTTTGCACGTAAATGTACGGCAGGTGTTGGAGGGAGGGAGAACCTCTAGTAAATGTAAACAGCATTAATTCTCCTGTATGAAGCCAGGTTTTGTTCTGCATCCCAGGCACTTGCCAGACTTTCATGCCTCTCTTATCCCCAGTGCAGTGCCTTGCTTCTGGGTGATGTCTGAAAGTCCTTTCACTGCATCCTACTTCTGTTTCATGGGAAGTACGATGGGAGAATTGGCAGGAAGGTGGGAGAAGTTCAGAGAAATAAGCGTGATGGGAATATGGGATATGGAGCATGGGGTAGCATCAGCACTGTGGGAACATGGATGTAGAACAAGGAGACCATGGGAGGAGATCACAAAGAGAGGAAAGCTCTGAGTTAGAAGGACTTTGTCCTGCTTAGACAGCAGTATCTCATCCAGAGCACAAAGTTGAAGCTATTCTTGGTGATGTATCTCAGCCTGTGGCTCATCCTCAAGGATCCTGAGATGCTACAAAAAGCCAGGAAAATGACAGCTGATATCCAGTCATTGTGAGCCCATGTTAACGATTGCCCAAGTCAGAAAGGCAATAGCAGAAAGGACGTGGACTTTTGGAAACGGGAGCCCTGGGGGTGTAGAAAAACTAGGGAGATTAAATTCAGCGTCTTTAATGCAGAACACTCCAAAGCATAGATGCAAGATGGGGTCCTTGCTGAAGGAGTTAATTTGGACTTGTGTTGAGCTCCAAGATGCACTTAGGTATGGGCTCTGGTTTCACATATAGTTCTACCTTTTCTCAGTGCTTTCTAGTAATGGAGGAAGTAAACCAGTACACGTGGTAAACCTGTTTTCATAGTAAATGGTTATGTGTAATCTGACCAGCCCTAAATTTTAAGTGTTTTTACAAGTGCACACTAATTAATTGTTCATTACCAGTTGAGGCTTACACTGGATTGTACATCAAAAACTCTCAATGTAGCTTATAGCATGTATCTTCTCTTTACAGATGTCTGATGGTTGTGATCCTTTGTGAGATGTGTTTTAGTTGCAGGGCACCTAAAACATCTTTTCATAAAAACTCAAGAATTAGTTGTAAATCTTCTGCTCCGAACAAAGGACAAAACTGCCAGGTAGGAAGCTTTTCATGGGTCAGTCATTAAATTGGAGTTGTAATACTCTGAATACTGCAGAGAGAATATTTTACTAGAATGCTTGTAGCGGAATGGAAACCTTCTGCTGAGTTCTCATCAATAAGGTTTTTTTTTAATATAGGAACCCTGGTAATTCAGACACTTCTAATTAGACCTCATATCTGTGGTTCTATTTTTGGGAGGCAGTTGGCTAGCTGACAGTAAGTGGGCATAATTACCGTGCCAGCTCAGCGTTGGCAGTGATTTTGGTGTCAGTAGTTTCACTTACTGAGGCTACAAATCGTGAATCATCAGTCGTGTTAGGATTAGAAATCTTGTGCAAGATTTTAAGATGTTCGCTAGATGATTTGTAACTTCCTTTTAAGGGTTTTCAGAATGATGAAGAGAACGTTGCATGTTCTTCAAGTGCACCAGCATAATAGGAGATTACACTTTCTGGAAGCTAGAGCAAAAAATTTCTGGTTCAAATTTTTTTTTTTTTCCTGGCTTATTCTTTTTCCATGGATCATTTGCATGTACTTGTTTCCAGGCAGTGGTACGTTGGGGTTTAATGTCTGGATTGGATGGCTGATGTGACAGTTCACATGCAGCACAGGAACGGAGAAGTGCTCCGGCAATCTTTATTTGTGAGTGTGGGAGCAGACACCTCTGGTTTCTTTCAACCTCTTCGGACATTCCTTGAGCAACCTAAGGGAAATCTGCCCGCTGTGGTTTGCTGTTTCGGCTGTTGGAAACCACAGTAATGGGTCATTTAGGAATGACGCCGGCAAAATGGAGCATACTGGCCATTTCAGAGAGAACCTCCGTTTAGGTAATCAATCTGCTTTTGCACGAAGTGATCTGATCTAGCTTGGCAGGCTCCTGCTGTAAATCGTTTCCCTGACGGCACCTAAAGCCCTGATGACTGTACGCAGAAAGACTTGAAGCAAGCTGTTAAAGCTGGTTGATTTGCGCTAGTTTTAGGGATGCTTTAGGTTTGCGCAGTTTTAAAAGAGTATATATATGGAATGTGTGTGTCTGTGTAGGTGTGTATATACACGTATGTACATACAGATATGCGTGTGTATATATACACACGTACACAAATGCACATCATGCTTTGTGTATGATGTTCTTCAAAAAGGTAAGGTTCACCGGGTTTTGGTGAATTTCCCAAGGCTGGCTTGTGATTTTTGAGAATTGCATGTTTTACGATTTTGAATGGAAACATCTGGAATGTCAAGAGTTTCTGATAGGCAGACTGTCCCTGGTGTGTTTCCTCACTAATCACAGTACATAGCATCCTTTCTCCTTTTTCCTTTTCTATTAACTGGTATGTCATGTTTGTTTCAGTCTCTTCTTTGCATGAATTCCAAGGAGAACAGAAGTGATTGAACTCTGTCTAGGAGGGATTTAAGGTCTCCAGTGGGACATACTTTCAGGATATCAGCTAGAAGTAACAAGGAGAAGTTCAGGTTCATGGCAGCCAAAGTAAAGCAAGTCAGGACTCTGCCCAATAACCCAAAATCTCTTCTGCAAAATTTTCTGTTACTTTAATTTGGTGGTTTATTTTTCATAACTAATGGTGAATAGCAAGGGGAAATCCTGTATACTCTTTAATAAATTGGCTTTTGCCAGTCCCCAAACATGCTAGAAGTGATATATAATTATTTTTTTCATGTTTTGATATGAGAACTAATACTACATTTTTTTTTGCAACTGGGGCTTGGAATGTCTATAGCCCTCAAACGAGATGAGCTGTTTTGGCTACAGTGTTTTTGAGTTTTTCTGTTCAGCAAATCAGATAGATACTAATTGGCTACTGCTTATCACTTGCAGACCATTTTAAGTTAAGTCCTGCCTTAAGATCCACCCTTATTACCATGAGCAATACTAGTGACTTTTGCTGGTGTTATGGTTTGAGGAATGCACAACAATTTATTGTCGTTTAGACAATTATTCTATCACCCGATGACCCCTCCACATCCAGGATGGGGAATGAGGCAAAAATAAGGAAACCTGAGGGTTCAGATATAAACAGATTTAATAGGATCAGACTAGATAATTAACATTAATAATACTAAAGAACCAATATTGATCCCAATACCAATATAAAATATACGAGGATTATCCTCAGCCCATTCTATCCGTAGAAGCTGTGCACTCCCAGCAGTGGACAGCACATGTGGGACACTGCGAGCGCTGCGGCTTCAGGAGGAAGGGAAGGGCTCAGAGGTCAAGCAATGGGGCAAGAAGTTCTCAGGCTGGTAGCCGTCAAGGAAGAGAGAGACCTTCTCAGCAAACTTTCTAATTTATATTGAATGTGACATTCGTGGTATGAAATAACCCTGTTGGCCAGCTTGGGTCAAGTGTCCGGGTCTCACCACTCCTCATCCCTGCACCTGGCTAGCTCAAGAATAATGAGACCTTGAAACCCACACACCATAGCTGGCTATAAAATAAATATTTTCACCAATTCAGACACTGGAGTCTTCTAAAAATGCAGTTTTCCCAAGCATTAGAAGAGAAATTAGTCCTGCGTCACTCAAACCAGGACAGCCACATAGCACCAGAATGATGAGAGGAGAGAAAAAGGTCAGTATTTTGAAGATGAGGTCTACCTGTAGCTTTAGTTTTCACTGGGGCTTTGTTTTCATTCTTTTAATCAAGTTGGTAAAACACAGCTGTAGGCTAAACCAGATGTGATTATGTAGCAAGCTTCAACTTAGGTAGTTTTGAACAGACTGCCTGAAACTTTGGAGTGAATCCAGTATGACTGGATAAACAATACAGTGATCGGATCCCATCAGGATGGAGGTTTCATTTTAGAAGCAGCTAACCACAGTTCAGAGATCAGCATCAGATTTATTCCTGCAGCCTTTAAATTCGGGCCTGTTTTGGCAAGTAATAAGAACTTTGAACTGCCTTACTGTTCCCTCCATCCTGTGTTTGCAACTTGGTATCAACTTGAAAATTGTGATGTATGTGATCTTTCAGGTGAAACCTTGCCAGCTGGTGCTGAAGCTGAGGTGCAGCAATGTTATCTGCGAGTAAAGGCCTTAAACTTAATTTTCAGTTGATGATAGTACCATGGGTTGCATGCAAAGAACTGTTTGGGGAAGCCCGTGGTGCTTCAGGTAGGCTGAATCACTTTCCTAGTTGTCAGGTTTTTGTGTTTTTGTAGTCTTGTTCACAGTTGGTTTGCAAACTGTGTCTTAAATTCCTCCCCTTTAAAGTCAAAGGACTTCTGTAAGTGTTCATATTTGTTTTATTGGTTAATATGAATACATGAAATATTTGTGACTTTTTTTCCCCTGATTTCCTCCATGTAAATGTACAATTTACAAACCAGGAGGCAGATTGACTCTTTTCTCAAATTTAAACCCAGCGCGAGTTTTTTATAAAAACCTTAAAATCAGGTTTTTAATGTAATTTACAGCTCTCTAAATGCTTTTAGATACCTTTTATATTTCGTAGCAACTAGGAAAAGGTAACCTGCTTTAGTTGGGAGACTTGTTGAATTAAAACTGTAGGTGGGTATTCTATACAGAGTGGAAAATAAGGGGACACGTGAAAATACTTTATTGCCGGGACCATTCAAACCAGTTACCCAGAAAAGGCATACCTCCACTGCCTTTTAAGTGAGCAGTGAAGTTGTGGCCTCCGGATGACAGTTAGGCTTGCAGTTTGACTTGCCAGACGGCTTCTCTGTCTGGCAAACATCCTGGAGCTGCGGGAGGCTGGGGCTTGTTCAGCCAGACCTGTTGGGCTGAAATGGCTGTTGGAGGGGACAGAGACATCC
Organism: Anarhynchus alexandrinus; assembly: GCA_008711295.1. Classification (NCBI taxonomy): domain Eukaryota; kingdom Metazoa; phylum Chordata; class Aves; order Charadriiformes; family Charadriidae; genus Anarhynchus; species Anarhynchus alexandrinus. The sequence continues at coordinate 3,863,881 of VUYV01000076.1, read as the reverse complement.
TCGAGCATCCGTGCAGGAGGCTAGTGGTGGCAGGGACTTGCCAGAATAAGTAGACATGCTAGTTTTATGGCTGGCTCTGTCCTGCTCTGAGGGGTGTCACCAGCTAAAAGTTAAATGATAAAGCCGGCAGAGACGGCGTGTTTAGGTACAGATTAGGTCCCTTGGAAATTATAATCCCTGTGATTTCAACTGGTGAAATGAAGGATGCAACGCAGAGTTTTAAGAGGTTCCTCTGCTGCCTCAGGTAAATGTGCCTATTGCAGAGGCATCACTGGGTGTTTCTCTGAGTGGTTTTATAAAATTCGGCAGTTATTTAGTTTTCTTTGGATATTTAATAACTTTGATTTGGATGCTGGTAACAATATGAGTTTAAAATTGGTGAGCTGGCTTTGTAACCTTGTTCATTAGAGGTACTTAGCTCCATTAGGATCATGTTCCCCCTGTTGTGGAGTTGGTACCAAGGATATTTTTTTTTTTTTGCCTTTTCCATCTTGATGACTCTAATCGTCCAGAGAAGGTAGTGCTGTAGCTGCATACGTTCCCAAGTCTATAGAGCTCTGAGTGTGCTCCAGAGATGGCACAAAGGTGTGCACCGGGGGAAACCGAAATTAGCTTCCACTTTTCCCCGTTTGCTTCTGTCATGGGGTTCTGGATGAAGTGACGTACTGTGTTTTGGTGGTCTTTTTCCTTTGCAAATGTACGGGAAAGAGTTGTTTGGGGTTTTTTCTTTCAGGCTTCCTCCTCCACTGAAAAATTCAGCGACCTACCTATAGGGAGGGCTTTAGTGGGTCAGCTTCTGGGGTCTATGCAAGGGATGCAGCCACACAAGGCAGGGTGAGGCCACCAGGGAGACTGTGCTGTAGAGGTTTTTCTCAAATATCCCAGAAACATGAAGACTGTGAGATAGAGGGACCAAAGGAGCCCTCACCCAGTGACCAGCTGCGTTTCCCCTGGGAGGTTGTTCAACATAACCTGATGGTGGAATCCTCCTCCAGGGCCTTTCCCAAATCCTACAGTCTGACAACAACAACAAAAAATGCCTTTTCCAGTCAGGCTTCCAGGAAGCTGGGGACAGCAGAACTCCCCCTGAATTGTGCGCAGGGCCAGACCCTCCCCGGCTGAGCCAAGTCCCAGGTTTTGGAGGTGCGAATAACCACAGTTGTCTCCATGGGCTGACAACACTGCATGGTTTTCACGTTGACATGCTCCCTGCACGCAGCGCTCTGGAGGAAATGCAGTAGGGGTAATGCTGACATTTTTTACTTCCTTTCCTTACTTAACTAACTGGATTTATTGTAAACAGGATTTTAGGGTGGTTGAACAGCTACATTTGCACTTCTCTGTTTCAAGGAGTTACGAATTTTTTTCAAAACTGTGGAAGGCTCCTGAGCCTTAAATCTACTGCAGGGACTGTGGAAATTTGCTGAATGCGTTGCGACTTAACCACAAAGCAGTCAGGCTGTTTCAGTTTCTCTCGTGCTAACTGAAGTGAAAGAAAATAATTATGTAGAATTTAAACTACAGTAGTCTAATTATTTTCATTTTCCTTTTCTGAGACAGACAGATATGTGTTTTGGGGAGACATTTGCATAATTTTGTTTCTAATTTCTCTTGGTTAGGGTGGAGGAAGCGTGTAGTGTATGGGAATCTCAGGTTGAGTGAGTAAAGGGTGGGAATTGTTGTCTGGTTACAGAGCTGCATGGGGCTTAAATCTGACATGAAAAAGAAGACATGGAACACCATAAACTACAACCTGAGTTATTATTCCCCTCCGCTAAGCTATTGCTGTGAAGACTCAGCAGTAATAAACTCATAACGTGTGGTTTTGGTTTGTTAAAAATGTATGTGACTTTTTGAACTTTTAAATAACATGCACACATGCTATACATGTCTTTGCTGTAATATCACAACTGATCTCATCGAGCTGTTTATTGTTTGTCTGGCTGTGAATATGCTCTTTATGTGTGTATAATTCTTTCATGTTAATTTTAAAAGGAGCTCCCACTCATAAGCCCATGAAGTACAAACATCAACGGATTAAAAGAATGACTGTCTGTCCAGAACACTGCAGTGCTGCCTTCCAGAAAAACTTAAAGTAATTATACATACAGCTCTTGTGGAATGAAAATTGGCCACTTGATATTTAATAAACAGATCTGCTTATCACATGAAAAGTAGGAGACTACTAATTTCAGAGCAGTACTGAGTGTTTTCATTTATACTCAAAAGATAAGTTGCTCAAGATTTGGACTTAGATTTTTTTCATACATTTTTTATTTAGGCTGTGAAATGTACTATTAAAATGTTCTTCAGTATTTCTTTTCTGGAGCCCCATTGGATAAACATGAGCAAGTGCTTGGTTTTGTCTGTTTTTACAAATGAATTTGATCACCATTCCTGCAGTTTTCTACTGAGCTAACTTGGTGTCAGTTATATTTCTTTCTAATTACAGATGTGCTTTTCAAAGAGACATGCAGGATAAGAACATCTGTTGATTGCGTGGAGAACTGCAGAGAGACTAGGGCACTCCTGAAAAAAAATGCATTCTCGGGTCGGGTAGATTTATTATTATTTATTATAAAAATCTACCCAAGATTTTGGCAGACCTGCCCCCTGCTCTGCCAAGCGTGGAGCATGTTGAAATTGCAAGCAGCACAGCAGTGTCAGGCAGGTAGAGGAGCCTCTTGGCCACCTCCACTCTGGCAAATCCACAAAGAATTAAAAGTGATCAGAAGCAAGCTGTAGCCAGTTAAATGCTGAATGGAGAGACCATGCTCAGATGTTTATTTTTTCAGTTCCGTCCCCATTTTACACACCAGAATTTTTCAGTGGGACAGAAAGACCTGGTATGTTCTTAGAATCATACAATAGAATTATAGACCCATAGAGTCCTCTAGGTTGGAAGGGACCTTTAAGGTCATTGAGTCCAACCATCAACCTAACATGGCCGAACCCACCACTAAACCATGGCCCTCAGCACCACATCTGCCCGTCTGTTAAATACCTCCAGGGATGGTGACTCCACCACTTCCCTGGGCAGCCTGTTCCAGTGTTTGATAACATGTTCCGTGAAGAAATTTTTCCCAATATTCAATGTAAACTTCCCCTGGTGCAACTTGAGGCCATTTCCTCTTCTCCTATCGCTTGTTACTTGTGAGAAGAGACCGACCTCCCCCTCGCTACACCCTCCGTTCAGGGAGCTATAGAGAGCAGTAAGGTCTCCCCTCAGTCTCCTTTTCTCCAAGCTGAACAACCCCAGTTCCCTCAGCTGCTCCTCATCAGACCTATGCTCTAGACCCCTCACCAGCTCCATTGCCCTTCTCTGGACACACTCCAGCACCTCAATGTCTTTCTTGTAGTGAGGGGCCCAAAACTGAACACAGTACTTGAGGTGGGGCCTCAGTAGTGCTGAGTACAGGGGCACAATCACTGCCCTAGTCCTGCTGGCCACACTATTCCTGATACAGGCCAGGATGCTGTTGGCCTTCTTGGCCACCTGAGCACACCACTGGCTCATATTCAGCTCCTTTTCCGCCAGACAGCTTTCCAGCTGCTCTTCCTCAAGCCTGTTGTGCTGCATGGGGTTGGTGTGACCCAAGTGCAGGACCTGGCACTTGGCCGTGTTGAACTTCATACCATTGGCCTTGGCCCATCGATCCAGCCTGTCCATGTTAAATATGATGTCACTAAATCCAAAACAAATAGATATGTATTTCACTCCCAGGCGGGAGGGGAAAAACCGATGAATGAGGGGAAACCGATGAATGGAAAAGGAAAATCTAGTGGCTGGCTCAGGACCAGGCCATCTTTACTCCTTCCAAACAAGTAGAATTACTGTGTTTTCTCAGTAAATCTTAATTGTTTGATCCTTGCTATGCGCCTCTTGCTGTGTCATCTGATGAATGCTGTGAAATAAATATAGTACATTCATTTAAACCACCCACAAATAGTTTTTCCTCCCTATCTCATCCCAGCCAGCTTTAAAAATAAGTGCTATGTGCTTTTATTTACCACATCCTGCACCGTATGACACTTCCAAGGATGGAACCAAGGACAGTACGTAGCAGTGCCATTGCGTGATTGAAAATTAGATTACAGATTAGAAAGCCCAGAGGGACCACTATGACCAGATAAAACAGTCCCCTGCAGGCTGTAAGACTTTTAATTTGGGCCAGTCTAGAAAGAAACATCCAATCTTGGCATGAACGCTTTTGGTGACAGATGATCGAAACAATGCTTGGAATGTTTTAGTGGGGTTTGCTCTGGCTTGTCATTTTTCAGCTTTTGGGAAGAGCAAGAGGTCTTCAGTTCCGTTCCTTTCCTTTTGATTGATTTATTTCTCCCTCTATGTCATACCTTGAAATGAATCTAGATTTTAGCTAGCCATTAAGGTCTTATTAGACTTGTGTCTGCCAAAGTGAAAAGTCATAGAATGGTTTAGGTTGGAAAGGACCTTGAAGATCATCGAGTTCCAACCCCCCTGCTATAGGCAGGGACACCTCCCACTAGACCAGGTTGCCCAAGGCCACGTCCAGCCTGGCCTTGAACACCTCCAGGGATGGGGACTCAACAACCTCTCTGGGCAACCTGTTCCAGTGCCTTACCACCCTCAAAGTGAAAAACTTCTTCCTAATGTTCAATCTAAACCTGCCCTCTTCCAGTTTGAAGCCATTCCCC